>BMAO01001276.1:0-73850 GCA_019973975.1 Trichonephila clavata
TAAGGTAACTGTAATAACTCATTGCCCTTGTAGCGCCTTCTGGTTTTTTCCCTTGGTATTAGTTCGTTAGCTCAGTGTGATTAAGTTACAAAATCGATTAATTTTCCAATTTCAAAGAATTTGGCAAGCAATCGAACATTATGTTGCCTATAGTGTTGCTTCAAGGCTAATTGCTGAAGGCTGTCTATGCTGCAGAGGATTAAAATTGCACCTTTTTATGAGCGACATGATCGATTTTTAACAGTACAATCTACTTTTCCTTAAATACTTGGAATAATCTCCTATATAAAATCCACATTTCATCTCCTAACAGCAGCGTTAAAATTATTTTTAACGTTACATGCTAAAGAGAAAGTTGATTATTTATATAGGTAAAATGTTTTAAAACGTTAAGACTCAAAGTATGGTGAATGGACGTACATATGTGCTGTAAAAATACAAACTGATCCTACAATGGATCCCTTTTCTATCTGAAAATGTTTTCGAAGAGTGTGTCTTGCTCTTTGGCCCTCGCTTCAGATTTTCCTTGATTGAAAAATGTTCAAACCACATTTAACTAACACATAATATTCTAAGAGACAATAAATATCTTTAAAAAGAATTTTTTTTTACCAGAACTTCCTTCTTATGATTAAATGTTGTTTCTTGCACCAGATGGTGTAGCTCAGCTACATCATCTCCATAAAACCAAAAGTCCAGAAATAAAATATGATTTCCTAAAACCCCTCGTCAAAAGTAAAACTCAAACAATTAAGAATATGACGAGGGGGGGGGGCTGATCAGCCTCGCACCGATGACACTCTGGAGAGACTTACCAACCCTGTTGAAAAGTCAGAGATTTGATGTGGCCACTAAAAAAGCGCGAAAGAGCTGTCTGCTGATCCTGAGGAATATTCAGTTTGGGACACCAACGATGTTTTTTCCTAAAATACCAAGGGGGGTATTCTCCAAAAGGCATTTAATTCTAACATTTTAATAGAGGAGCAAAAGTTAGACAAGTGTCACCCCGCAAGGTATCAGCAGTGGCAGACTTGGCCAAACTATCGGCTATCTCGTTATCATTCAAGCCAGTATGGGAGGGGACCCATTAAAAGTATATAGTATCTAGAAGAAAGTCGAGCCACACAATAACCAGAATATTTAGGCTTGTCATATCCCCAACAGTTGTCCAACGAGAGAAGTGCTGTATAGAAGCACGACTGTCAGTTAAAATTCCTAATGTCCCTGAAGACTAGGTCAGAAGCAGTGTCAATAAATTGCAATTCCTTATAAATTGCAATAAGCTCAGACCTAAAGAAAGAAGAGTAGTTAATATTCCTAAATTATGATTAAATAGTATACAATTTATACCTTCTACCCTATCTACCCTCGTCTCCTTTTAAGCAAATCTTGCCGCTAATAAATAAAAACGAAAATTTAACACAATAAAACGAAGAAGTGGTGAATATAATATTGAAACTCACGGCATGATCTTGTAACCTAATGTTGATAAATGAAAATAGCGTTGTGGTTAGTCACGAACTGTGATTTGAACTGATAGTAGACCTTTGTAAGTAAGTAAGTTTATTAATAGCTAGTTTTATATTGTTAGTTTTCGTATTAATTTATGGACTAGCTTTTTTTTATGTGTCAGATTTAAATGTTAGCTGTGTAATTCATTTCTTAGGTAAGGTTGCTATAACGATCAAATTATAGATTAGATTTTGTGTGCAGGTTATCTTAATTGTATGATTAATATATTTATTCTAATTTGTTACGCTTCTAGTTGAGTATTAAAAGTTTTAAAAGAAACAGATTGCTGTAATAAATTATGTGTGACAAAAGAAGAAAATCTCCACAATTAAAAAGAAACTTTTAACTTTTTTGCTGTTTATTACTTGATATTTGTTCCATTATTAAAATTTGATTACCTTTTTATTTATGTAGTGATTTCTTTTAGTGTATTTCTTACAGAGTTTTACAGTGGTTTTATGAGGATTTTATGTTTTTGTAATTATTATTTTAATTTTCTAGTGTATATTTTTTCCCTTTAACAGAATTCATGTATTCATTTCGGTACTTACGTATTATCGCAACCAATTGGCGACATTTTTTGAAACGAAGCACATGGTTGCCAATTCAGTGCGTACATTACATAGGAAATCGCGGTTGCCAACTTAGCGTGTTATTAATAGAGTTGGCGATTGTTGCGATAATATGTAAGTACCTTCATATCCATATTTAAAGATCCAGATGTTTTTTCTAAGTCACCTCCCTCTCGCCAACTATTATTGCATATGCAAATACAAAAATAAACATTTATTCATTAAATATTTCCTTAATTTCTAATCCTTACAGTGCGTTTTCATGTATTGGCTATGTTTATTTTCATGTTATGTATTTTATATATTTCTGCAGTTATGTACACAAATCAACTAATCATAGTAAAAGTAATTTCCATGCTTTAAATTTATAAACAGACAGTAAAAAATTGTAAATTTCAGCCACTTTCATTAAAATTGGAAATATCTGATGTGATATGAATAAATTTGTAGAGGAAACATATTTAAAAAAATAATAATTTCAAAGCATACAAATTGATTAATCATACTTAAAGAAATTTTTATATTTTGAATTTATGAATATACAATAAAAATTAAAAATTCAATGTTTTTTCATTAAAGTTTTGGATATTTAAAGCAATTGAAAAACATACCGTATAATCCGGCGTATAACGCGTACCTCCTTTTTTATGAAGAAACCTGAAATATGTACGTGCGAAATGTTCTTATAGTTTAAAGTCATTTATTCAAGGTATTATTCTATGCTTTAGAACAGGGGTGGCCAACCTTTTTGGGAAGCGTGCCACAATCTGATAAAAAAAAGTTACGCGTGCCACTTCCAACTTCTCCACCAAACTAAAAAATATACAGAAGTGAAAAAATGTTACTTATAAGCTTATTACGGGTTATTTACACCAAAAACATATTTTTAAATGCAAGTTTTATATAGTGAAATGTGAAAAAAAAATGGTATAACAAATGAAACAAAAGTATAAACTTATATATTTTATTGTTGATAAATTTTTAGATTATCAATAAATAGAAGATAAAAATAAACTTAGATACAAATAAAAACAAACAACTTGAAACATTTAATTTTAAATGATTACTAAGCAGTCAGTACTTTCTTAATGTGATTTTTGAATTTGCAGTTTTTTTACTAAATCATCTAGATTTGGATTAGTTCGTGAAGATGCTAACAAAATTAAGTATTTTAGGTGCATATCAGTTAATTTTGAGCGATATTTTGATTTCATCACGTCATAACTGATATATTGACGAATTACTTCTTGACATTACAGAAATTGTAAATAACCAACACCTTTGGAAAAACCTTTTTATCTGACATCACGCTGACAGCAATAAACACTAAACTTCAGAACTACAAGGGTATGCTGAAATTCGAATAGAAATCCCAAATGTTAAAAATTAACCGCCCCCGAGAGGGGTGACTTTTTGGGCAGATTCGACCGTCCGAGAGAGAGAGAGAAAATTTATTTGTTTTTAGTCTCACGTTACTCAACACTTTTCTCGAAACGTTACAATACTGTGGAGTTGTAAGTTTTGGAGTATGATCTTATTTTTGGCGCTATACTGAAGAAAAGAAACAATTTTGCTTAGCGCCTTTAAAATCTCACGCTGAAAAATTCTATTTTTTACGTTTTCTCTTCATGATAATTTTCTATAGTAATTCAATTAATTCAGTAATCTTTTCAAACATTTTTGTTTTTTTTCAATAAGTCTTCGCGTGCCACAGTCACGACTCCCGCGTGCCACAGGTTGGCCACCCCTGCTTTAGAAGAAAAAAATAGTGTACTGCTAGAACTAAAGCCCTCTAAATTATTTAGAAATGTCATTTCTTTTAAGTAAACATTACTTTAATATGCGTAGAAGTCAATGCCCCCCTCCCTATTCTCATCTTTTTTTCTTTTCTTTTTAACGCTCTTATTTTTATACCCGGCGTATAACACGCATCCGTAAATTTTGTGTTAAATTACGTGTTATACGCCGGATTTTACGGTATTTAAAAAAATGATTTTTTTTCCATATAAAATTTTCGTTCCATAAAGTAATCTTGTCCTCATTTGAATTCTTAAAATTAGTCATTTATAAAATGATATTTTTATCCAACAACTGTAGTTTGTAAAGTAAAAATTACTTTTATCATTATTTTTGTAATAGATTACGAGAAAAGTCATATTAGTTGACTGTCATATTTTTATACACCCTTTTGTCGTTCTGTAATTGTTCCTCTTAACATTTCTATTTATTATGAACTCATCTATATTTTTGTCACCTTTATTGTGATTCTTAATTCTTTATTGAAGTACAAAGCTTCATGCATTTTAATGAACTTTTTTTTTCTTCTGATTTACCAATTAATGATAATTTTTAAATGTGAAGTGAATAAATTTTTAATGCAAACAATTCTATAACGATGCTCATGTATTTTTATTTTAAATAAAAACTGAGCATATTTTTAATTCGTTTTAGAACAGTGAATTTTAGTTATATTATATAATGCATTTTAAAACTTAAAAAGTATGCGTATAAAATACATACAGAATAAAATATTTAAAAATATTTCCTTGCTCAATTACTATACGTATGTTTTTTCACTATTTATATTTTTTAAATACTGAATAATTTTAATGAAGCAAATTAAATTCTAAACAGACAAATAACACGTTTTATGAAAAGCAACAACTTCGAAGCATAAAATATTGCATACTTTTGTTATTTAATTGTAATTAAATTTTATGAAAACAGTCCTCATCTGTCTCAAATGAAAATACTCATTATATTATTTAAAAGAAAATATCTTTTTAATAAGAATAATAAATATCCTCCAATTAGCTGCTTGTTCAGCTTCACATAAATTAATTCTTCATTTTCCTATACCGTATTAATTTATTATTTATCTGTATTATAAATGCATTTTTATTATTACAGCAATTAGAGCTAAGATACAATGTTACGTTTTTTAAAAAAAGAACACATTAATTCTTCTAATTAAATAGTGTCGGCTTTTTTTCTCTTTATAATAATTCGAATTTTTCACATAAAAATATCATATTACTGTTTACAGATGTTAATAAACTAATTTATTAGCACTTTCAGCCTTGTTTTAATCAACTCTTTAAATAACGTCCTGTAAACAAATTATTTTAATAATTAACAGCTATTTCTCTAAAATCGTATTTTTTTACAGAATAAAAAGTAACCAAAATTAAATAAAAAATTTAATTGGTAACGACAATGAAAATAATAAATGAAATATTTCCAATTTAAAACTTTTCATTTGATAATTTTTTTCATTTTCCTGTAAGTATTGTTTGTTTTCGTCTGCCAAATACTATTTTGTTAATTCGTGCCAAAAAATAAGAATATTTGTGTTCGATTTTAGGCTTAATTTTGTTCGAAACTATTTCAATACGCCAAATTCTCTAAACACTACTCAGTTTCTAAAACAAAACTTTTACGGCATATAATAAGGCTTTTTTTATTCACCCTTGATATATCTTCCTGTTGCCACAAACTTCTGATTACTTCTTAACCGTTCTTTTTTAATCCTTCTTCTGATGCACTTAATACGAGATTTCTAAATTCTAATTTTTTACAGAATAAGAAGTGATTCAAATTAAATAAAAAAATTTTTAATTTGTAACGACAATGAAAGTAATATGAAATATTTCCAATGTAAAACTTTTTCATTTGATAATTATTTTCATTTTCCCTTAAGTTTTATTTGTTTTCGTCTGCCAAATACTATTTTGTTGATTCAGATTGAAAAAATAAGCCTATTTGTGTTCGATTTTAGGCTTAGGTTTGTTCGAAACAATTTCAATGCGATATATTCTATAAATGTCACTCTGTTTCCAAAACAAAACCTTTAAGACATATAACAAGTCTTTCTCTTTTCACCCTTGATATCTTCCTTGAGACATAATCTTTTGATTACATCTTAAACCGTTCCTTTTTAATCCTTCTTCTGATAGATAGAGATGCACTAAATACGAGAAACAATTCCAGCAAACTGAAATATTGATAAATGGAACTAAGAATCCCAACGGACCTGGCACCTGCACTAGCTGTTTCAACACACCTCTCAAACCACCTTCAACCCCAAAGTCAAACCGAAACGCAGCTGGACCGACGCCCACGAAAGAGCCCCGAGAACAGGGCGCGCCCCTTTTTTGCGCCCGCAGCCTTTTTGTCGAGAATCATTATTTCGTTCGCTTATGAGGGTGTCAACGCCAAGGTGCTGCCTTCTGCAAAAGGCGGAGGTGCACCTCTTGGCTTCTTTTCTTTAATTTTTTTCCACCAAAAAAGAGTCGCAGCAGCAGTCACGTGGGAATTGTTATTACAAGGGGCGTCGCTGGGGTCGAAGCTCTTGCTTCCTCTGGGTGTCTTCGAATTTCGTGTCCGTTGAGCATTTTCTGGCCATGCCTTGGGTTCGATAATCATTATTCGGCAGGTGATATGCGCTCAAGAAGAAGGGGGGGGGGGGAGCGGAATGCTAACTTTTAGAACCAAGAATTCGATTGAGTAAAGAAAGGGTCTGTTTGTTTTTCCGTTTGACTGATTTATGCAGTTATGTCGGCTTGTGGAATGCTGATAGCTTATTAACGAATTCTACCGAAAAAAGAATTTTTTATTTATTTTGTTTTTGGTAAAAAATGTTCTAGCGTGCACCTGTTCTGAAGGTAAGAAGGATCACAGGGCATGAAGGACGTATTGTGTTTCAGTTCGGGCTTTTTGTCGGGTGTTTGAAATATGAGAAGGAAGAGTTAAGTGAAATACTAGATTTGTGTGGTCATTAGAATACAGACGATAGAATTTTGAAAAAAAGGGGAGGGGAGTTCTTTTCTTTTAGCCGTCTGGTCTGTGTGAGACGGTGCCTTGTAAATCTTTATTATTGTAACAAATCACTGGTAAGAATAAAATACTGATCCATTTTGTAAAATTAAACCGATCAATGAGAGCATTTATTCAAACTTATTCGAAAGCTTAAAATATTTTGCACTCACTTAAAATGTAATAATTATGCCTCATCGGATTTTTATAATAATAAAATTAAAATGTATATACAAATAGTTGATTACAAAATAAGAATCCAATAATTTTCACCTGTAGATGAATACCTGCTTTGCATTTAAAATAAGATGTAAAATTATGTAGGATGTTTGAAAGGCAGCAGTAAAAGTTGATGTTAATAGCTGATTATATTTTTAAATAATTCATTATTTGGGATAATTTATTTTTTCAATTTTTTATTAGAATCTTCTTTTATTTTATTATACTTAGCTAAAGCAATTTTTATTTAAATATAATCAACATTTCGCCATTTTTTTTAATAAAAAAAAAAAAATGCAAATGTGTTTTCTTGTCGTCTAGTACCGGAGCAAAATAACAATTCTGATAAAAATTGTTAAAAAGTTAGTGACAATTAATTAATCATTGACATGTATTTTTCTTGACAAGTATGCAATAAAATAGTTATTTTGTCGAAGTTTTAGATGTAGCAATTAATTGTATTACTTAAAATTTACGTTTTTTACTCACAAAACTCTCACAGGTTTTCCCAAGTCACAGTTCCTCCAAGCCACCTTGTATTTGTAACATTCAATGCAGTCAGTTTTCTATAATGGCTGGTCACCATAGACCTCATCACACGCCAGACACTGTATGTTACTTTCGACTTGTTTATAGTAGGTGCATGATTTGTAGTTTTCATTTCAGTCAAATCAAGCTCATTGAAAAAAGTAAATCATAAGGCTCTTGATTTTAGATTCTTCGAATTCATTAACTATTATAGACTGTAGCTGTTTTGAAATAAGTGGCAATTAATAGTTCAGTAATCTTTTTGTCTTTAATAGCTTGCTTTAGATAACTGACCATGAAGTTGTCACAAGCTTGACTGTAATAGGTCTAAAAAGCCCTTCCTCAAATGAAACATACGTTGACATAAATAAGTAAATAAATAGGAAACAGTAGAAGCACTTGACTCAAGAGTAGCGACGTTGTAATGTGGCCAATTTTTTTACAATGAAAAGGAGGACGAAAAATTTAAGAGAAAATTACTATGTAAATATATATGAAACATTTAATTAATTCAAACAAAAATAATGCTTACATCCCTTTTAATTATTTACTTCTTACTTTTTTTTGTCAATATATACTTTTCTAATATATCGTAAATTTTGGAGCAAGAAATATCCTTCAAATTGAACAGTGGTGTAACGGAGAATATTAGGGCCCTCCTGCAAAGTCAGGTTTTGGGCCCCAAGCCGGATTTTACGAAGGACTACGTACTTGGCATCACTCAGGCTTTGGGCCCCTTAGAACCCTTGCCCACCCCCCTGCGATGCGGGGGTGTACGTTACGCCACTGATATTGTAAGTTAAGGTAAGTGCTACAGCTAAAGTATCACCATTCAATCTTGATTTCTCACTTGTCAAAAAATCATAACCAATTGAAAAAACTCTTTCAATTGCTGCATTAGTTCCAGGGCAGCACAACTTAAATTCAACAAAAATAACTAAATTTTCCTATGGAATGTATTCATTTTTGAAATAGTTAAATATTTCCACCGATCTCTTATCAACCTTGAAGATACTACCTAATTTATTAAAATATAAATATGCATTCAGCCCTGAAATTTCTTCAAACTGACAATTGTCATGGATTTTAATATATCATGGATTTCTTTCGATAAAAACGCAACACAGTTTTCTATATCTGCCCAATTTACTTGCGATAAAGTTTAAAAACACCATTGAAAATTGTTATTTCCTGTGATATTTGTTTCAGATCATTCTTCGACATATTGGAAACATGTTTAGTAAGAATTCTGTACCTCTTTGGTAAACTTTTCCGTTGTGCGCCATTTTGATTCTTCTAAGTTTGAGAATTTTCTTTTTATTATTAAAGGAATAAATTTTTCTTCAAATCGTGATTTATATTGAAAAACAAAATCGCTCAAAATAAGACTAACTTGTGTAGTTGAAATATGTTCACCATCAATCTTTTGAATCGTTTTGTGGAAAATAGATGCCTAATTATATACAAATTATATTAATATCTCTGATAATTCATACTGTATCGGCACAGACTGGTATCTCTAAATACAGAGATCAACAGATTAGTTTTAAAGTATTGAAAAGGAGGACATTTTCGAGTAAGAACAGAACCTATAAAAGGACTGACCTCTCCAGAGGAGGACGATTGGTCACCTTAGACGTTGCCAACTTTTCCCAGTGTGTAATATTAAAAATCTTTGATTTTTGTGATAGAATCAGCAAGAATAAAATAAAGATTAAGAGTGATGTAATTGTTAAAAGCATATGGTCTTTAAGTGGCCACATAATGAACATAAAGTCCACGCATATTGTATTTGACCAGGCTACTTAAAAAGGCCAGGCCATGGCCCATTGCTAAGAGAAATTCATTTATTTTTTAAAATTTGGTCGGAAATTCTTTGTTAAAAAAATCAAATATATCCATTTTGCTTTTGGCTGTCGATCTCGTATGGGTGCGAATTGATATTTTTTCTGATTAGTGATAATAGACAGCACTGGAGTAGCGATCATTTATGAGTGGTACTAATTTCTAACTAACTTTCATATCTTGCAAGCGAAAAATATTCGAAGAAAATAGATTACTTCAAGATGATTTGGAACTTCACTATTTTGTAGTGAAAAGCAAGAATGGTTCAGTAATTGTTTGATTAGTCTCACGAAAGTGTATTTAAAAAATACCAATAAACAGGAATCGTTCAATGACACTTTTCCTCGAAGATCTCTTTCATTAGATGATATAAATAGGCTTTCTTGAATAATCTTTACAACAGCAAAAAAAGAAGTGTTTTGCCTGTGTTAATGTCACAGCGGTAACAAAGGCACCCTATGAAATCTGTTATATCATATGAAACCGTTTGCTGATGCAGAAATTGTGAAAGAGGGATTCTTAAATGCTTCCAGTTTGGAAAAATTCAGTGACAAAAATTGACTGCGTGAAATAGCAAACATATGTATGCGGCCCGGCAGAAAAAAAAAAGGTTGAGTACCCCTGGTCTAAGGTAATCACGTATAGCATAGAAAAAGTCTCTTAACAGTTAATCCTCTAAATTTTACGTTAGAGGTCTTGTGTGTTTATGTGAAAATTACAACAAAAATGCACGAGCAGCATCTACTAAATAACGAAATGGCGGCGGTTAGTGTCTAGCAATGGGGAGAACTACTTTTATTATATGATGTTAATATACGAAATAAACATTCGATGTAATGTATTATGTTTCATAATAAGATCTAGATTCTGCATTTTACTCCTTTCATTTGGGATGAATTACAAAAAAAAAAAATCCCCATATATGATTTTTTCTTTGTTGAAGTGATACAAAGATTGTTGCCACCAAGCTTGTTCACGACTTTTTCAGTAATCGAACGAAATGCAATATGTGTTTTAATCAATTCATATGGAAGGTCAATGTTAAGTCTTATAATTTCTTCAATTAAATTACAATATACAAACTCTAAGACATAAAGATTTTAAAGTTTTATTTGTGCTTATCACTCAGTATCTTAAAAGAAACAAAAACGTAGAATTGATATAAAGGTCAAATCTCTTAAAAGCTAATTTCATGTTAATATACATGCGTGTTATACATTAGTCTTATGGTAACATGATATTGATATTGGAACATTTTCTATCAGAAAATATTTTCTTACTTAGGTTTTCTTTTCGATCTAGCATTAAATAAAGAGGTCCACTTAGCGATCGATTTTCTTTCATAAGAAATGAAATTAAAGGGAGAAAAAAATAATAATGAAAACCATTACTTCAAAGTCGGTGAAAAAAAAAGGATGCTTTAACTATTCACTAACGAATGGTTAACAACAAAGAAAAACACAAAACCAGACAAAGAGCGCTGACTTTGGATTTTAAGTATGTCCTATTGTGGCCGCCCGTGAAATCTTTCTTGAATAAACCACGTTAATTAGGTATTGATTTTATGGTTCTTATTTCATTGTTTCATTTACTTCGTTGAACATGTCGTGAATAATGTTACCTTTGAAGAAAATTCTTTATTCTTCGTAGCATTGAAACTGCGTTCTATAAAGCGAAATTATTTCAACTGCAAAGCGAATAATTTATATCAACAGAACAAAAGGTGTTTATTTATGCTCTTTAATTTTTGTTGAAAGTGATATTGTGGGTGATATTATGTAATTTTAGCATAATTTTATATATTTATCTATTTTTTAACACCCTTTTATAAGCTTCACTTGTATGTAACGGAATCTTTGAACTAAATTTTTACCCACTTTAAAAAGTCAGAAAAATTCGAAATTTTGCTCGTGTGTCCAGGGCCGATTGCGATACAATAATTTATATTTTTGTTCCATTGTCCTGATCAGGATCATCAGGATTAACGATTCCCCATTTTCAGATCCCATCCCGCATCTGGTGAATTTTTTATTCACTCTGTACTTGCATATCATATTTAGGGTTCAAAATATTTTTCAAATTTATAAAAAAAATACTCATAAATAATAACCCATAATAATGGATAAGAATAACTTTAAAGAGAACATAAAAAATCATTTGATAATACTAAGGTTTGATTTCGTTATATTTATATGATGAAAACCAACAGACCACAGATTGAATAGTGATATTTACACTTTTTTTTGTGTGATTTAAATAAAAAAGATGTTCCTTTACTTTTTGTGATTCTTTATATACTGTTATAATTTATAAGTTGCGCATTATTTTTTGTGATATTTACTCTTTCTAATAAAACTGGCAAATAAAACAAAGAAAAACTTGCATTTTCTTTCTTTTTCTAATATTTGTACTACCGGTATTAAAAACGGTTTCCCGGTAATAAGACCTAAAAAATACCGAATACCGGTATCGAACTTTTGGCCCGATATTGCAATCCTTACCTTCACTTTCAGACATACTTGGGCAGAAATTGAGTAATTTTCTTCAGGTACAAGAGGCCAAATATTTTCATAGATTGAAGAAAAAATTTTTTATACATAAATGATTCTGAAAATCAAAATGCTTCATAACACAAGTAGAGAACTCTTCAGCATCGATCTCTTTAAAAGGCCAACCTGAATGTTAACGCGACCTACCCAAAATGTCCCTGAAAGCTACTAGTAGCTCGCGATCAATGATTTGGCGATCACTAGGCAAGACTGTTAAGCCATGTAACACAAGATAATGAGGTAGACGTTGGCCTCGATGGATAGATGCTGTAGAGGATTGTTCGGTCCTTAAAACTAAGATTTGGAAGAGAAAGTAGAGATGTGTGGTGTGGAAGGAAATACAGTCGACTCTCGATTATTCCAACCTTCTATAGTACGAACCTTTCGAAAATTCATATATGATCAGTCCCTAGAAAAACTCTTGATGTTTCGAACGAAACAATACGTTTTGGTACACTCAATATTTCGAAGTAAAATCTGTGGCTGACCAGATTACAACACGCGATAATTCGAAGTTATCTTATAAAACTCTCGACGATTTGAACACTCACTATCATGTGCAATTCTGTAGCAAACAGGTTGGAGCTTACAAGTTTTGCGTTGTGTTGTCCCTCGTGTCTCCTCTGTAACGTTGGCCCTTTGATGACTATTTGTCTGCTACCCCTTCTTAATGTTTTCCGGTTCCTCTGGCGAGAAAACACTTTTATTGTTTTCATTCCTTTAAGTGGACAATAGACCAACCGAGCCGTCAGCCGTCCACGTCTTTCGTTTAATACGTGGCATTGCTACACGTGTTCAGAAAGAATCGTCCGCTATTGTGAAGAAGAGATGCGTGTAGGATTGTGTATGAATGTATTCTTTTAATACAGGATTTTTAACTTCTGTAAAATATTTATACTGTATAATATGTACTTTTTAAAAGTACTTTAAAATAATTTTATACATATGTATCATTGTTGCTTTATTACATAGTTTCAAATGTAAATGTGTTAGAAAAAATTTCTCTTCGTGTATTTTGGGAATTTTTCCCCACCCTCTTGATAATTCGAAGTTTTTCATTGGTCCCTCCAACTTCGAATTATCGATAGTCGACTGTATTTAATTCAGAAGGCCATGGTCTATCCTGTGCTGTCGTGCCATGGATTATGATATTTATTGGGGGAAAATTTCTGAAAATATTATCCTAATTTCTCAAGATACATATTATTACATAATAAAAAAAAATACCAATTCAACTAAAAAAATTATGAACATTTTTTTTCCAAAAAAAAGTACGTTTCATGTAAAAACATTTTAAACTCGTTAGTATTAAATCATATTAAAAACAGTGGCATTTATTCAGGAAATACGTAACACATAAAACATACACTAAGCTTTTTAATAAAAACTGACACATACAACTCAAATCAAAATACACCAAAAAACAAAACTTCTGACAGTTAAAAAAGGGCCAACACTTCCGAAGTCCTAAATAAATATTATGTAGCACCCAAAATGTCTCAAGATTCCTCGCTACGGCAATTACATCTCTAAAATAACTCGTGTACGTTCCGTAGCACGCAGCCACTATAAAAATCCAACCTCTGCCGACGGCGTTTGACCCCAAGGATGATTACTGGGGTGGACCAGAGATATTTCTCCTCTGGTGTGGGAGGAAAGTCATCTGGCAAACGAAGGGTATAGTTCCCTTTTTTTTTAATTATTATCATTTGGATTTAGATTTAAGTTTTTCCTCTTTTTCTTGAGATGCAATGGGGAAGTAGTCTTCCAAATTGGTCGTCAGACATATGGTGTATTTTTTTATAGAAAGGAACCGTTATATCTTTCTAATTTGTTCCTTTTTTATTTTTGTTCGTATTTTAATATTTTTCTTTATAGTTTTTTTTTAGTTGAGAAGTATTATTGTTATTTAGAAGGGAAATTCGCAAATGAAAATGAAACATTTGGATAATTTTTCATATTCACATATGTAATTTTTAAATCTCAGAAAAATTGTAGATTTAAATGGGGACAAAAATTAAGGGGGCATGGTACGATTTACGCAAAATTTTTTAATTTAAGGATTTTCAAAATTTTTTTGGTTGCCTCCTATGTGTGTATACTATGTAAAACAGATTTTAAGCTCAAAATTTCATAAAAAGCTAGCCATTTTATTTTTTAAGGAAAAAACTTAAAATTTGTGAAGTATTTTAAAATGCTACTCCTCCTACAAAAATTTACGTACACGCATCGAATTTGGTTTACAAGTACGTAAACCTATGTATAACAAAAGTTGGTATGGGTTTTGCGATAACATGATTGGTATTCGTACAATACTTCTTTTTATGAATGCTTATTGAAAATTCCTTTAAAAATGTATAAATTCTGAGTTCAAGTATTTTTAATAAAATAAATATTACTTTGATTCAAAAATGCATGCCAAATTTTGTTACATGTACTATAGGTAATAAAATTTAAAGCATTAAGCACTATAGAAAAAAATTCTTAGCATTTTAAATGAAGACAAACTAGTTATTTTATCTTTCTCAGATAAGTAAGTCTAAAATTTTGATTTGCCATAGGGATGTGAATAAAAACGAACGTAAAAGCTATCGTAATTCTGTGTTTTTTTTAATTTTAGAGATTTTAAATTTTGTGAAATTATAGAAAAGTATATAAAGAATAATTTAAGCTAAGAAAATTCATTTGATTATTTTGTCAATTGAATATGTATTGTTTATTATTGTCAATTGTATTTGTACTGTTTATTATTGTCAATCGAATATGTACTGACAGTACAATTGAATTGTACTGTTTAAAAAATTAAATTAAAAGTAGTAAGGAAAAATTTGGGGACTTTTTTTTAAATTCAAAAGCGTATATCAGAGCCTTTTATGTCCTGATATAAAAAAAGATTTTACAGAAAAATAATATATTAAAGAATACTTTAAATGTAAGTTTCGGAATAAAATTTTTAAAAATATATTTAAAAAAACAAAGAAAATAAAAATTTATTACTTAAGAATTTTTTTAAAAAATCCGACTGATAAAGAATGTGCTAATCAACAAACAGAATGACATCACAATTCAACAGTAAATGGAAAAAAAAACCCGTACATAAAATGGGTTAAATTCATATGACGTCATAGTCACATGATAAATGTAATCACATGTGTCTAATCAATCAGTTCATGCTTTTGCTGTTGCCAACTTTTTTTAGATTCTTTTAAAAAGCATGCATTTGTAAACAATAATAATGCACATAGGCAATTAAAATGCCCTTGATACAAAAGATCGCGCATAATACAAAAAGGGCTAAAGTTTGACTGGGAAATTATTTTAACTATGAACTTTTAACTCAATATAAAACAACAGTGTGAAGTAATTGATATTTATTTTGTAACACAGTAAAACCTGTTTTTGTGCAGGGACCACATAAAAAGAAACCGCAAAAAAAAATTATACGAAAATCTTATAAATACTTACATATAACTAACAATTTTTTCGGCATACTACAGAAAAGACTTTTTATACGGCGGAGTACAAACCGCATAAAAAAGTCCCACTTAAAAAATATGTGAATTATTTACGAAATTTATCAGAAAGTACTTCCAAGCTTTAGTTAAATTCCTCATGGAAACATTTTAAAAACATTTAGTTTCTCATTGTATACAGGGAGAAATTTTGAAAATGCACATACATAATTAACTGCAATTCATCGTAATCCAAAGCGCGCATCTTCCTGTAATGAATTAGTTCAAAATCGCTTTCGTCACTTGAAGATACAATTTAAATTGATTTAATTTTTGGCTCCATAAAGTAAGTGATAAGTTTTTGCAACGACAGCTAAATGGTCAGTTGTGCTTGTGTTGATTTAATTTTTGGCTCCATAAAGTAAGTGATAAATTTTTGCAACGAATGCCAAATGGTCAGTTGTGCTTGTGAACGTCACGATAACCAGATATGCATGTTTCGAGGCTCTTTTTGGAATTTCAAACCCTTCGCAATTGGTATCTATTTTTAAAAAATGGCTTTTCCAATTTATTGGAAAGTTGGATCCTGCGTATATTTTATCCACTCTCAAAGAATCTTTTTCTCCTTATTCGTCTTCATAATCTGTCAAATTATTGACTATATCACTGTCATTCAAAGTTTCGTCTTCAATCAAGTACGTGGAGAGAAATCAATTGAACGGTGCATTGTCCAGAGACTGTTTATAACCAATGAACAGAGCGTCTTGAAGGTATATATGTACATTGATAGAAACTATCACAGTGGCGTCAAATCGTTGAAATTAATATACCGCATATAAAAGATCGTACAAAAATAAAATCGCATATAAAAGGACCGCACAAAAACATGTTCTACTGTATATGCATTTTCTTTATGCCACGTTATTGAATAATTGTAACTATACTTCTGACCTGTAAATTTATTGTAAAAAAGCTTAATTTTTTCTTACCCTTAAGTGTTAAAGTAAAATCCTTTAAAAATTTGTTAAATATTGAAAAAAATTGTGATTCGATCGATTTTTTCATTATATAAATAATAAATTTAACGTAATTCTCTTTTTCTTGTGTTATAATGTTAAGTTGGTATTAACTTGAGGTAGATCTGTAAAAAGATAAATAATTAAGTAATTCTTCATCACGAAATGTTTTCATTAATTAATTTTACAAATATATAAAAACAGAAATACAGGTGTTCTATTAAATGTTATTTCAATTATTTCTTAACATTTTCTATTATGCTTATTTATTAAAGTCTTCTTATTCCTTTCATTTTGATTTAAGAAATTATTATGAATTTCTTAGAATTTGTTTTTTCTAATTTAAGAAAAAAAAACTACAGGTGTTGGGAATTAAATTCACGAGAGATTATTTACAATGTTGAAAATAAAAATCTTAGTAATCTTTTTCAATATTACAATGTTCTCACGGAATGTAAATATGTGTTAACTGTACTTAATATTTCATTAATAGTTAACTAAGAGATTATTCAGTGGCGTACACAGATCTCCCTTATGGAAGGGGGGAGGTACATTCTTTTAAACACGTAGATGCAAGAGATAATCTCCAGAGCAGTGATTCCTAAAGTGGTCTATTTAGACCCCAGGGATCTATGACGACCTTCAAGGGGTCCATGAGGTGTAAATGGTGGTCTACGACAATTGTTCTCATTAAACCAGATTGTGATTTTGATTTTAAAGGAAAATTTAGCCAAATGGAAACCAGATTTTATCTATTTAACACATTTATTTACTAAATTTAATGAGGCTAATTTGCAGTTATGGGGCAGCATAAATTTTATTAAAACAAGGACCATCATTTCAGCTTTTCTTGCCAGAATTAAGTTAAAGGGGTGTAATATTGGACGTAGTGAATTTTCCTAGTTTTTCTATTGGTCACAGACAATCTGCCAGGAAAATGACACTTTAACCTACGATCAACATTTGAATTCGCTTTATTCAGATTTTGAAACTAGGTTTGAGAACGCATTTACTTGGTAATTACCAGAGAAGGCAATGAATTCCTATAGTATCATTGAAAAAAATGTCTGATTACAAGAGGAACTGATTGGAATATGAAGCAACGGAGAAATGGATGTCAGCAATTTTGTATTTAAAGAGACATACCTATTATTTATCTCGAAGTATGGAGTATTGGAGAAAGGGTGTTTAATTGCTTTTCCTAGTGAGAAGGAGTTTCAACGCGGTTGTCGGCTGGACACTACAAACCGAGGAAATTTTAGGATAAACCTGACAAGATTGATGGCAAATGTGGAAAATTTGTTATTGAAACACCAGATTCATCCCTATTATTATAAACATTTGTTTTTTTTATGAGTTATTTTATGTATCACTTAAATTTTAAATAAATCAACATGTGTTTCTTAAGTTTCACAACTTCACTACAGTTAGAAATTTAAATCTTTTAAACTAAGTAGCTTTGAACCAGCAGTCCAAGCTGAAAAACATGACAAGGGTTAAAATCTGTTGGTCCTTGCTGAACCCCCCAAACCCTCCCCGTATGTTCGCCACTGAGAATATTTATATTGTATTCTCATTAGCTAGGACGGTGATTGAAAATTGAATTATCTGAAATTAAAATGTTCACTTAAAATTTTCATTAACTGTAAGTATGAAAATTATCACTCTTTTATATTAAATATATCATAAGTTAAGCACGTACATGTTTGTTCCCTTGTACATCTTAAGCATTATTAAATTTAGTGATTATTCATTGGTCTATAATATTATATTCATTCAAATCTTTTTCTTCTTACAAGTTTTCATTATTTATTTTTATTTACAAAGGAATTTATTAGTTTTATTGATTGATCATTTAATGATGTCGTAATTTTGAAACGTGGTCAAGTGCGTAGTAGATGAAATGTAGAATGATTTTTTTTGTATGAAGTAATTTTTAATGGATTATATTTTATTACTATTTCATATAGTGAAATTTATTGATTTTTAAAAGGGTGGATTTTAACGAGTTGTACGTTTTTCAAAATTTATTTTTAAAACTGATGGAATGTTTGTAACTTTCATATTTTGCCTCATTATTAAACTAATTTTTCTTCAATAAGCCTGAAATTTTTTATTACGATGCATAACTAGATTTAAAAGACATATTTCTAGAATTTATTCCTATATATTGAAATGTAAAGAATTCTTATGAATACAATATGGTTCAAATACATTTATAGGACTAATTTTTGAAAATATTTAGCTCTTCTTATTCTGCTGGATTTCAGTACTTTAAGTATTTTTCTGCCAAGTGAAAATTGTGCTTTTTATGTATTAATTTTACAGTGTCTTTTTAAAAAATACTCTTAAATTCGACATTATTTTCAATTTATCCTTTCTTAGAAACCTTAGAAATAAAATCATGTGTGATATTTCGAAAATAATTCTTCTCTTAAAGATCTTTTTCCGTTTGTTTTTTAAATGAAGTAAATAAAAAATGTATATTTAAGTTATGCTTAATTAAGTTAAAATAATTATAACTTGCTTAATAATTTTAATTAATAGCTTACTTGCTACTTCTATTTAAGTTAAAATTATTGAGTTATTCCAGTTACACACACACACTGAAAATGTATAGATAATTTCGCTCTTGTTGTGGGTATTAATGTTGTGTAATGAGTATCGAAATAAATTTCGATATTTTTCAAGCTTTCTTATTAAAATACAATTTAATAAATAAATTTATTTAATTTTTTTCAACATAAATTTGGGGATGTCTGCTTGTAAACGTATCTTTCAATACTGACTTGTCTCCTTATGTGTTTCATCTTATTAGCTTTTTAAAGCTAGATTTAGTTTCTGCCATACAATATTAAAATTTTAAATAAAATTAAGCCCCTAAAATAAATGGCATAAAGCTCCTTTATTCTTAAGTTTTTAAATTACACTTTTGTCACTAATTATTTACTAATTAATATAAATCCCATTGTTTAAATGCTGAGCTATGATGACCACATGCCCTGGTTCCAACTTAATCGGCTTGTACCAAATCATTACGCAAAATAATTGCAAAGTAATCAAGGTATACCTCTGTACATCATATACGGGTATGCATCTCATCTGATAACCTTCTTCTTCTTTATGAAATCACTAATTGCTCTTCAATGATAAAACCTTAATAAATATGTTACCAACCTCATATACCAATCATGCTCAAGATCAATAAACAGAATGAAACTCGGTACGAACTAATGGAACCATTTCTTTTTAAGAAGAAGATGAGAGATGATGATCCTACCTTCTTCTTTAATCATTTACAGAAAGCAATTACACGTTTACATACGAACCAATTTGCTGACCTTCGAGAAAAGAAGATACACCAGCACACCAGGGCAAAAGAAATTAAAGAGTACCCAACCCTCTTTTTACCAAACGATTTCTGGATGCACCAAAAACGTTCTTTCAGCAGCCTCCGGGCCTCCCTTGGAACGAAAAAGAAACCCTTTTTTTTTCTTTACGAAGAGGTTTGTTTTCCAACCTCAAGAAGACGCGAGCTGCACACACACACTTGGCGTTCTTTTTCAAGGTGAAAAGTCACTGAACCGTCCAACTTACCCTGAGGCATCCCCTGTCGAACGCCTCTTGGACCGCGGAGGCCCTTTCGCGGGCCTCCTATCTGCTGTTTCCAAAAGGGATTTCTTCTCTGGGCACACACACACATGCATTTGTATGCATCTGAAGGCACGTTTGGGATGGGATTGGAACCTTTTTCTTTTTCGCGGTGCTTTTCTTAAGAGTTTGCGAAAGAACTTTTTTCCACGGCTCTGTCGTTTTGTTTTAAGGTGACTGGCTACGTTCGGAACCGTGCGTGTAAATGAATCGGAAAAAGCGTGTAAATGAATCGAAAAAAAAGCGTGTAAATGAATCGCTTTTTTTATATTTAATGTCAGTTGAATTAAAATGTGCATATAAAATTGTCTTAAGGATATTATTGCAAGAGAAAATTACTTAAATGCAATTTTTTTTAGCAAAAAAGGGAGAAAGAATGACATATTTTCAAAACATTCTCTTTTTATGAAAAATGCTTCTGTAATATTAATATTTTTGTTTATATATAGCTAAGACTGCTGTACCGAGCCTAATTTAGGATTTTTGAAATGTATAATTTACAATTGATTTATCTATATATTTTATCAAATCATTCTCTTTTTATGAAAAATGCTTCTTTAATTTTAACATTTTTTCTATATACAGTCGACTCTTGATAATTCGAAGTTGAAGGGACCAATGAAAAACTTCGAATTATCAGGAGTTCGAATTATCAAGAGGGTAGGAAAAAATTCCCAAAGTACACGAAGAGAAATTTTTCTAACACGTTTAAATTTGAAACTATGGAAGAAAACAACAATTGTACATATGTATAAAATTATTTTAAAGTACTTTTAAAAAGTACATATTATATATATATATATACAGTAAAAATATTATACAGATGTTTAAAGTCCTGTTTTTAAAGAAAACATTTATGTATCAAAAACAACTATTAAAAGAAAAAATACTGTACATAATTAATTTTTTTTGACGAAAAAATCTGTTTTCTTTTTTGTTTTATGGCATTCAATCTTTGTCAATAGAATTTTCTGGAATAAATGAAGCTTATACAAACGTCCGCATCAACATGGTTTTGAAGGCAAAATTTGCGTAGTTTGTTTGCTGGCACTTTAGCTTCTGTCAGAGTTATCGGAGTCAACTCCGATGGTCATCAAAAGGGCTACGTTACAGGGGAGACAAGCAGAGACAATACAACACAAAATATGTAACCTCCAACCTTTTTGCTGCATGACTCTACATGATAATGAGTGTTTGAATTGTTCGAGAGTTTTATTAGATCATTTCGAATTATCACGTGTTGTTTTCTGGACGGCCACAGATTTTACTTCAAAATATTGAGTGTACCAAACGTATTGTTTTAGCTCGAAATATCAAGAGTTTTTCTAGGGACTGAGCATATACTTCGAATTGAGAGAGAGGTTCGTATTATCTATGGTTTAAATTAGTGAGAGTCGACTGTATAGATAGTACTTCTATACCTGGTTGAAATAAAATTTTAAAAAATTCAATTTTTTGCAGAGTTACGATTTATTGAAATGATGACGGATGTTTTTTGTGATAAAATTTCTCTACTCTGAAATAATAAAATATATAAATATAGATCTACTTTTAAATTATATATTTCAAAATTTTTAGCTCAGGCTGTGTACAGAAGTCTTAGCTGTTTATCGACAATACATTACTATTATAGAAGCATTTTTTATAAAATTAGAATTTTTAAAAAATGCTTTTTTCATGCCTCCCCCCCCCCTTTTTTTTTCTTCTTTTCAAAAAAGAAAATTGCATTTAAATATTTTTTTCCTTATAATAATATTTTTAAAACGCTGTTATTCTAATTCAATTGACACTAAATATCGGAAAAATTACCCATTTATACGCTTCTTCAAAATCGTGTTTCCAAACGCAGTCATTCAACTTGAATCAAAGTTCTTCAAGTATCCGACTACATGCGACAACTTTTTTTTTTTAAAAAAAATTAGGTTTAAGTTTTTTTTTGGGGGGGTGGGGGGTTAGATTTATTTAATACATTTTAAGAAAAATATGCTAAAATTAAGGAGAGAAAAAGAAATTATTATTATTAAAACGAGAAAAAATTGGTAAAAATTTACAAACAATTGCATAAACGCGGCCTATTTTGTACCAAAAGTTTATGAACAAATTTTCAATTCTAATGTGTTGCTATGTTATTCATTTTTGAAATGATCTTCAGGATAAGAGATATTTTAATTTTTACAAAAACTGGAGTACTTTATCTTAGTTATTACATGAAATTGCTTAAAAAAACAGTGACTATGTTCACATGAGGAACTGTAAATTTTGTAATAAAATAGTGATTGATAAATCTGAAGGTTAAAACACTTTTGTATGCTTTAATTTTTTTCTGATATGTGCGTTCTGTATTTATCATAATTTTAAAAAACTGAAATGAAGTAATATGTTAGGTGCACTACTAACCAACCGACTAATTTACTAAAATTCAGCATTTATCGTAATCCTCGTGCTGCTTTCGAGTACAAAGATAATAAACGATCAATCAAAATTTAATATTTTCTAAGTGGCTTTAGAATTTTGTATTTTTGGTAAATTGTTTGGATTAATTTCTCTGAATGGTAAACTCCAAATTTTTCCCCTCGTGTGTGTATCCCATTTTAATATATACTAGCTGGTATACCCGTTTTTCACATGGGTGAATTGAAAAATTTAACAATACAGATTGATGGATAAAGAAGTTTTTTGTATATCTCAGCTGAACAAAAAAACATATTTGTTAAATTTTAAGTCTGAAGGTCTAATAGCTGATAAAAAGGATTTTTTTTTATTTATAATGCTCCTTAACTCTCTTGTGGATAGATTTTTGAAAACACCTTCCTAATCTATTTTCTGCTCTGCCAAAGTAACACATTGTTACAAATTTTGTGTAATGAACGCTTAAAATAGTGTAAATAATTTATATCTTGATGTGTAATACGTTAATATTACTTTCTGTTGTATTTATTTTATGTTAAAATTGTAATATTCGCAAGCAACGCCGTTCCTTGCATTATATTGGCGATTCAACGGAAACATAGCGAAATGTTGGCGATGGATTGAACTGTGCAGAAGTTGATATGCTGTAGCGCCACCTGGTAGGATCTGCAACAAAGAGGATAGCACAAAAACCTTCTCCACAATAATCGCATATACTTTCCAATTTTCATTGTGATCGATTGAACGGTGTTGAAGTGAAGCAAAGTCACACATATATATGAAACACAAACATCCATTTATATATATATATATATAGATTTGCAAAGGGTATACTTTGATTTCAAATAACTGTTTTTAAATTGATATTCTCTGATGCTTCTTTTCAATATAAAATACCAGAAATAAAGTGATGAGATGAGTATCACACTAAGAGTATGAAGCATAATATAATTTTGCTACATTCTAAATACAGAGAAGCATATAGATTTTTTCGTTATACACTAATATTGACGATCAAGTATTGATTGTTAATTTTAATGGTGGTATTTTTAATAACTTACATTAATGATGGTTCAGAATTAGAATCAATAATAACGTATAACATATTATTATAAATTTAATTATTTTTCACACATTTCTTGTGCATTAAGTATTGCTTAATAAAAATAATTAGCGAAGTATAGTTTTTAAAAAAATTATTTATGCAGATATAAGGCAGACATCGCAAGTATCTTCACTGCTAAAGCAACATTATAACTTCAGGAACTGAATTTCTGAATTTTAAAGTAGAGAATGAAAAATTGGGACATCGATCACCTTAACTAGAAATTTAATTATTAAAAATGATAGCAAAACAACACAAGTTATCATGAAGTACTTATCATGTTAAAAAAGATATATGCATGGCTTATAAAACGGGCAAAATTCATTTGACATCATAATCACATGATAACTACTATCACGTGTTTCCAGCCAATGGGTTAAACTTACGTGACGTCATAGTCACATTATCATGTGATGTCATGGTAACATAAATGAAATCATGTCTTTCCCTGCCAATACTTTCTTTCGCTTTGCTGCAGCCGATTTCTGCTTTTTACAGAAACTTTCTTTCAAAAAGTACATATATTTGTCAACAATAATAACACACAAAAGTGTGTGTGTGTAAGCAAAATACACTTAATTTAAAACTACACTTGGTTTAAAAGTGAAAAAAAATACAAGAATGTCTTTTTAATTTTAAAAACTTTTTGGAGAAATTTTTTCGCGAGAAACACTTAAACATCCGATTATATAAATTCCGATATTATTCCGATATTATCCGATTATATAAATTTCAAATTTTATTTAAATTTACAAATAGAACAATTGCAAGTTTTATGTCAGTTGTTTTTTAATTCGATGAAGAACATGTGATCGCTTTTGTCACGTGATCGTCTTGAATTAAGGCCATTTATCATTAAGATTCTTATGGGGGGGGGATATTGATACTTTATTGAAAATTGTGTTTAAGGTAATACAGTCTAAATAGTAGAAATAGTTTGAAGTTTAATTAATTAATTATTTATTTTGACGTTTTTGGGATGCAAAGAAATTATGAAATACCTTTAATATATTCACACATTTTATTTTTAATGATCATTTTAAAAAAGAATAAATTATTATTTTTTTCGTTTATCGTATGTTAATGAAACTGCGTTTTTTTTACCTCAAATGTCTTTATGTAATTCTAAGGAATGAAAATAAAACTATATATGAATTGCATATAAATTCAATAAAGCAGTTTCATTTTTTAGAATTTATTTCCTGTTTTAAATTCATCTAACGTGTTAAAAAGGATTTTCAAGTATCCTCCAATATTCGTTAAAAAAAAATGTTACATAAATTTTTAAAAAAATCAATTATATGAAGTCACATTTTTTGAAAGTAATAAGAATGAGACTATGCATTTCTTTTAAAATTCTTTGCTAAGCCTTATCAATTTTATTATTACACTTTTTGAGAGATACGATTCAAACTGGAAACAAATCCACCAAGAAAACGAATTAAAATGATAGTACATCTGATTTATTTTCAGAAAGCTGTGATAAAATGCAGAATGAAGGAAAAGGACCCAAAACTTTCAATTACGTGATTATTTTCTCTTATTTCTAACGGAAACAAGCCTTTCAGAATTCACATCTCATAAATTCCAGAAGAGTAATGGTCCTTCATGAGAATAAGTTCTCAAAGGGGTTAATGTCCTGTGAAATAAAGATATGTATGTAGATTAATATTAAATAAAATTTGTGGAAAAACCTACAGCGGACCTTCAACTCTGTGTTTATATATCGAAATTTCTCTCATATAGTGAAATAAAAACTTTAAAAAAATGCTAACCAGTTAAGTGATTTGTTTAATAACTATATTTTTTATTGTTATGATCAAACAAAAATAATGATGAATGCTATTTCAACTAATAATTTTAATTAGTTTCATTTTGAATGAAATTAATTGAGAGAGATTAATGTATAAAATAACAAGACAGTAATGATGAAATCTTAACTAAAACGAAAAGGAACTACTTACTGTATTAATTATACAACAGAGAATAAGTCAAATCAATTGTACGATTCTGTTGCCATTATTATTAATTTATATCAAAATAAAAGAATTATTTTGCTAACTATGTGGAGTTATTATGTTTGATATTTTGTTTCCATACATTTTGTATTTGCGTTTTAAAATCGTCTGAGATTTAAGAACATTTTTATTGTTTTTATAATATCAGAACGCGTATTTTTAGCTGTTTTTATTCAACTCCTTGAACCCATGGTTTCAGTCTTTAAACTTTTTTTTAAAACTAAAACTTTATTTGTTATGATTCCGTAATTTTTTTAGATTTTCATTATAATTTATCTGTCTGCTTTAAAATATGTATGTATTTTATGTTAAACAGTTTCGCTCAATTTGGTTGAAGTCTTAATTTTGTCAAAAATCATTCGGATTTAGGAAATAAAAGTCTAAAGAATAAAGTTTTAGCGAATGTTTAGATTTATTTTTCAAATCTCTATTATTATTTTTTTCAAAATTAGTTTTAAAATTTAAATTAATTTTTTAAATAAAATGTGATAGTAAAAGCATTTTATCGATATTTTATAAAAATGTATTTTTTGCTTGCGCTTTATTAATCGTTTGGGATTTAAGAACAGTTTTATAGTTTTAACTATAGCAAAATCATTAGGTTTTCTTAATTTTTTTCCGGTTATGAAATTGTACATAAAAAATGAAGAAAAATAAAACTTTAAATCTTTACGCATAATTTTACTAAAATGCTGTGAAATTCTTAAAAAAGACAGCACGATTGAAATACACTGCTGTAATCTCGTATATTTTTGGAAGAACATTGGAATTATTTGTATGGGTAACGCTATTTTTTTTATTGAATAATATTGACTTATCTGTAAAAAATTTTACACATTGGTTATAAATAAATGAATTTAGAGATTTAGTTTAACTTTACCTTAAAAATAGACTTAAAGCTAAAATTTCTTCTATGAAAAATATGAAGGAACAAAAAATTAAAAATTAGCCAAAGCAAATGAATTTTTTAATTACAAGATCAGTGTACCATTTACATTAGATATTTTCAATTCTGAAAATTATTAATTCAATAAAATGATGAATATTCACATGAAATAATGTAATGTTACACCAAAGCAAATGTTCCAAAATAATTTTTTCGTAGAATTTTTTTATTATATTTATAATAGAATCTATTATCGCAACATAGTTTTTAATAATCTAATCTATAATGAAGATAATGTAAGCATCATTAATTTAATTTATTGTGAACATAATTCTTAAAGCTATGCTTAATCGAGCATCTCCATTGCCATTTTTATATTTTATATAACTTGTTTACGAATTCTGCTGATATGATTATATGCATCTACAAGTTTTAATTTCGGGAAATATTGAAATGAACATTGTAAACATTTTGAGTTTGCATATTTATAACAAGTGACATAGTTCATATTAATAATTTATTCTAAAATCAATAATTTTTCGCTCCAAGTTATTGCAGCTATCACCTTTTAATATCGGGCTTTTGTAAATAATAATTCGATGAATATAATTTCTGGAGATTATTTAAATACGTTTATTTTAATGGAAGTAAACTGCAAACACAAATTCTTCTTCGGGGGAAAATACCAATATTGGCTCAGTTTGCCACTGAATAATGAATTTTGTTTTCCATCATTACTGGTATTATGATGACAGTTTTCATTTCATCGTTAAAGTACGCTTAGCGAATATGATTGTGAACTTTTAATGATGATGAATAACGATATTGATGATAGTTATCGATATCATTATGAAAATAAACAGTGAGGAGATATTATCAAACAATTCAATCGTGATAATATTTGTGCATGCAAATAATTTTTTTCATCATTCTTTTTTTGCTTTGATATAAATTTATTATAATGTAGAATGTGAAGCACGCCATGTAAATCTTTATTAACAGTGTAAGTTGAGTGAACTGATGCGAGAAAAATTATTTTTAACTGTATGTGTGCTAAATAAAAAAACAATATCCTACCATTGTTGTGTGTTTGACTTGAATATATTAATCAGGTACTTACTTTTCTTGAGAATTCTTATTCCTACTGAGGTTTTTTGTTATATCAGCTTTATTATAGTTAAGTGAAATTAATGAACTTGATATTTAATAACATTATAACTATTAATTCGATTTTTATAAATCAATCCTTTGTGAAGAAATTACAACGTAAAAAAAAAACCCACTTTTATATTATGAACAATAAAATTAAATGTAACACACTCATTTTTAGTTAAGGGCAAACCAAATATTTTTTGCAACAAATTAGATATTTTCAATATGCTTTATTATTATAATGACACTTTCTCATGTATCCTTTCTAAAATCTATTGTCTGGTTATCTTGCATTTTCAGTTTTGATTATTGATTATCTCTTTCTAGTAGAGAATTTTGACTATACAGTCCACTCAAAACAAACTCCACGCAAATTCAAACCTTCGTTAATACGAACCTCTCGCTAATTCGAAGTATATGCTGGGTCCCTAGAATAACTCTTGATATTTCAAAATAAAACAGTACGTTTTGGTACACTCAATATTTCGCAGTAAAATCTGTCGCTGGCCAGACTACAACACGCGTTAATTCGAAGTTATCTTATAAAGCTCTCGACAATTCGAACACTCACTGTCATGTACAATCCTGTCGCAAACAGGTTGGAGTTTACAAGTTTTGTTGTCTCTTGTGTGTCTCCCCTGGAAAAGCTAAAATTGTGGCTTTAGACCACAATAACACAGAAAGTGATGAAGACAAATCGGAGGAGGTGACTCCGATAACTCTCACAGAAGCTTAAGTGTCACTAAACAAACTAAGCAAATTTTTCTTTCAAAATCATGTTGAAGCGAACGTTTTTCAAGCTTCATTAATTCTAGAAAAATCTTTTGACAAAGTTAGATTGAATGCTATAAAGCAAAAAAAAAAAAAAAGATTTTTGTCAAGAAAGATTAATTATGTACAGTATGTATTATTTTAACAATTGCTGTTTTAATTCATAAATGTATTGCATTCTGTATAATATTTATACTGTATAATGTGTACTTTTTAAAATACTTTAAAATAATTTTATACATAGGTGCAATTGTTGTTTTATTTCATGTTTTCAAATTTAAATGTGTTAGAAAAAAAATTCTCTTTGTGTATTTTGGGAGTTTTTTCCAACCCTTTTGATGATTCGAACTCTTGATAGTACGAAGTTTTTCATTGGTCCATCCAACTTCGAATTATCGAAAGTCGACTGTATATAAATCTTGTTCAAATTTTCAATCGTTAATAAAATGCTTTCTATTTATCCATTCAAAGTAGGAACTGACTTAAAATTTTTTTTTTTATTCTACTTGTTTTTCTAATAATTTAATTTTGGGGCTTTGTGTAAATAAAAATAATTCGTTTTGTTGCATTCAAGCTGTTATTAGGTCTGAAGTTAAACACAGAAAATAACTTTCCTTTTTTAAAAAAATAAATAGAACAATTATTAAAGAAAGGTAAAAATAAGGAGGAAATTTTCTTTTTATCCTATTAGATCTTATTGTTTATTTTTCTTACTTAAATAATTATTTCAAGTATGTTATGATTTTGCTTAATATCTTATCATGTGATAAGAATGCTTCACATCGAAACACACACATATACGAGCGCACGTTTTGTTCAATGTTTTAATACATTGTAATTTAGTGATTAGAAGTATTTGTTATAAAAAAAATTATATTTATAAGTTATCTCGCCCAAAGTTAAACTGAAATTTTGTGTTTGATGCTTGAATTCCGAAAGTTTCATCTCGCGTTGGCAAATAAAATAATTATTCACTCACAACACTATAAAAATAGCATTGAATGCGCAGCTATAATGCTCTCTTTTCAAAAGTTCTCTGTGTAACACTTTTTAATTCTTGTTAAACATTTTATTTTTATGTTATCTTAAGGAATCCGACTACCCTAAAGTTGTGAATTTTGCCAATAAATTGGCAATTTTTTATGATTTTATTTTATAGACCATCTTATTAACTTTATAAAAAGACCAAGTTTATTACTTTCCGTTCACTAGAACAAAAACTACTAGTGTTTTAGTAGAAGCAGATGATATTACTTTAAGTAAGATGCCATAATTTAAAACACGTTTGACTCAGAATGTGTTTTTTTGAAAATGCTCAAACGGGGCCACAGTGATTGCTAAAAAAGTTTTGAAAATAATTAACTGTGTGAAGTTTTTTTTGTATATGTTCTGTATAATAGAAGAAGTGTTTAACCTTCAGATGTATCAATCACTGTTTTATTACAAAATTTACAGTCCCTTATGTGAATATAATCACTGTTTTTTTTAAGCAATTTCATATAATAACTAAGATAAAGTGCTCTAGTTTTTGTAAAAATTAAAATAGCTCTTATCCTGAAGGTCATTTCGAAAATGAATAACATAGCAACACACCAGAATTGAAAACTTGTTCATAAAACTTTGGTACAGAATGGGCCCCGTTTATGTTACTTTTTGTAAATTTTTACCAAACTTTTTCATTGTAGTAATAATAATTTATTTTTCTCTTCTTAATTTTAGCATATTTTTTTAAAAATATACTAAACAAATCTAACAACCACAAAAAAACCCATATCCCCATTTTCTTAAAAAAAAAGTTGTCGCAAGTAGTCGGATACCTTAATAATGTGAGAAGAATAAATTATATATGAGGGGTATACATATTGATCTTATTTCATCTTCACAGAAATATATTCCATTCTTATGGAAGAATTTTTTGGGTAATGTCTGAAAACACTATCTAACTTAACTTAGTGGCGCAATAGCCCATGAAGGCCAAGGCCTACTGTGCCCATATCAGTATACGTGACCTTGGGCCTTGAGATGCATAAGGAGATGTTCCGATTATATAGTCGGTCTGACATGAAACCCCCAGTGTTAAGCTCCCAAGCACACGCTACTTTAAAACACTATCTAATGGACTAAATTCGTGATGGTCACATGATAAATGCAATCACGTGTTATCCATTGCAAACTGACATTAGACTTGTGCTTGTTGTTCAACTTGTAAAAATTAGATAAAATTCCTGATTTGATGATTGAGTAAAATTTTACAAATATTACGATTTTTCAAAAAGTTTTTTTCAAACTTGTTTTTATAAAAAAAAAATTACTTATTATATGTGTATTTTTTAATAAAGTGTATATCACTTACCTACGTTACTTATTATTGTTGATAAATATGATATTTTAATAGAAAATTTCTGTAAAAGACGAAAATGGCAATGTTGATGCGCTTGAATTGATTGGCTGGAAACACGTGATTCCAATTATCATGTGATTATGACGTCACTTAAATTTAGTCTATTACAATTCCATTTATGTAAAAATTACATAGATATCTCTTTTTGTCCCTGACTGAAAAAAAAACCTTAAGTTTTCTATAAAAAAATATCAAATTTTTTCCATTGAACAATTTTTTTTATTAAATACCACGATTTTTTCTTCATTGTGGTTCGCGTTGTGTGAAAATATTTTCCAAGATGATTTTTATCTGATAATCAACTGCAAAACACATTCCAATCAAATCGATTAATTTTTCAGGCAATTTTATTGTGCAGCTTGAATCCAATGGCTCAATTTTGATATATTTACATTAGAATTATTTTTTATGTGTGTGTGTGTAAAGCAGAAGCAAAATAACCACCACAACAGTCACACGCAAAATATATGCACATTTTTTTCGGAGAGCATAAATTCTACTCAATGAATAAACATTATCTACTTTATTATGTAAATGCAAATGCTTAGGTATCGAATTAAAAAAAAACGAGCTGTTGTTCTGTAACGCGTCCTAGACACCGATTTGGCGGATTAATGTTAATAAGGGTATTTAAATGACAGGAAAATTTCATCACCTGCATAGACGGACTTCATAACGCTTGGTATCAATTCTAACTCATCTGTAGCCGATTTGTCTTGGATAAAAACTTTATCGCTTTTAATATTTATGAGCAATACCTTTTACTTTCTACCATCCACCCTAGATTTTATAGCATCTATTTCCATGCTCGACATTAAAGGTTCTTAAACATGGTAATATCTATGCGCCTAACCCTAAAAGCTAAGAGATCAAACTTCATAACATGTAATTAATGTTCTCAATAACCATAAAATCTTCTCAAAATCGCATGCTACGTATTGATACCTAAAAACAAATCTTTGAATTATGCATAGTGCATCTGTTCCGTTTTAAATAATTTATCGTTTCGTTCACCGTTTGGGACAAGGGTTTTTGTGGATGTAATAAAGAGAAATATATATATATATATATATAACTAAGTTTTAACTTTTTCCCTAACTGTGCGGCACAAAATTTATCAAGGATTCTGAAGTTAATAATGTCGAAGATTGCACGCATAGAGGTCGTTGCCTGTGTTTTTGACATTTGAGCGTGGGTTGTCGAGAGGAAATATGCAAGGAGACATAAAAAAAATTATATCATTCGGTGGCGAGAGATAGATATATTCGAACGCTTGTTGAATATGCAAGCAGCGGAATGTTTCTGAGATAAACACTGGAGCCAACTGAATGTGGGGAAAAAATTGTAAATAGCTGATAAGAAGTGATTAATACACGAAGAAGCTTAAATTTCCTCTCTTTAAAAGTACAGTTCCATCATAAATATCGAATCTTGTGTTTTTATTGTATGTTTTGAGAGTGATGATGGCAATTAAGCTTTCTTTATAATGTTTTTCAAATGTTCTTTCCCTATAATTATGCATACTTTTGAATTTATTATTATCTTCGAACTGTAACATTTTCCGTATTGATAAATTATTACTTCTTAAGGAAAAAAATTTTGAAGAAAAATGGTAATCAATGCACAAAAGTGCGAAATAGGAAATATTTTGAAATTGGGTTCCGAAATATTCATTAAATTCTTTCTATTTATCTTTATCAGCAAGAAGTCAAACAAATCTTTTAAATCTAAGTTATGTAAATATTTTTTTGAATATTGATTCACTAAAAAATCCGGAAAATACACCCTGCCCATTTCTGTAGCTGAAAAAAGCCTTTAAATCCATGAAAATGTTTATCGTGCAGGTTAAAAGTATAATAATTTTGAAAACTGTTATCGAAACATTTTGAACATTCACCTTCTTCCGAAGTTGTCAAATATTTTGAACTAAAGAAAAATCTCTATTTAAACAAGAAGAAAAAAAAGGAAATGTATTTTCATAACCGAAGGATTCAAATTAAACTTATAATGAGAGAGGTTTCTTTTTTAAAGTATTGCTGTTCGTAATTCAATACTTTTTCTCATATCACTAATAATATATTAAAAATAGAACATGTTAAATACAATATTTTCGATATACTTTTCCAAATAGCTTTCGTACAAATCCTCTCTTCAACTGTTAGAAAACCCTCTTAATTTCAGGAGGAGGTTTAAAATCCAGATTAAAACCACATTTCGTTTGGGAAACTATTAACTTGAGATTGCTAAAACGCGTCTCTTCTTTTAGAAACCTGTAACAAATTTAAAATATAAAGAAAAAGAGACCAAAGAAATCGGTTATAAAAACCCAATTTACCCTTGAAAACCTAATCATATTCAATAAAAGGGAGAATTCATAGGTTTAGTAGATTTAGCGATATAAATTAATATGTGTTAGAAGAAAACATCAAAATGTTTCGTTCTCAGAAGACACGATCTTCGCCAACCAGTACTAAGTGTCATTTTTACCAGGCTTCTACCGAATACATCTTCGGTTGTATGGATCTTTCTAGAAAAGATATCTACAGGGATCCATTTCTTGTGCTCGACTTCTTTAGGATCTTGTCTGATGTCATCAGTTTCATAAGGATTTGCTACTACAACACAACAACAGAAGAAATTATAGACTTGTATTTGAAATAATAAATAGTTATGAATCCAAGCGTCAGCAAAAAAAAAAAAAAAGAATGTATTTTCGGGTGCAAAGGGGAAATTTAAATCCTGCTCAAATTTATTCTTGAAAGAGGAAAAGAAGAGGGATGATATACAGTGAAATACGTTTAACACGAAAGCGTTTAAGAAGCAATATCGGTTAACACAAAATAATACAACGGTCCCGACAAACTGCTGTATATTTTCATGTATTTTTTCTCTTTACACGAAACGAAAATTGCTTAACACGAAAGGATTTTTCTTCTGGGAAAGAACAAAATACAGAAACACCAGCCGCGCTGTCGAGATTTAACAGGGGTGTGAAATGAAAAGGAAGTGGTTTCACCTGTTTCGAAGAAAGGGGGCTAACTTGAATCCGAAATACCCTCGGAATAGCCTGTTTGTTACACGAGCCAAATTTGTTAATCTAAGCTCTGCTTTTTCACCCTACAAACGCCACACAAACACATCTCAACTCTCATCAGTTGACTTTGAAATTCAGTGGCGATCATAAATATGAGTTTGGTTCGCATCCCCCCCCCCCTATTCCTATTTTAGAAGAATGCTTTTAAAAGCACAGCAAAGTCCTAAGGGGGAAGCAAGCTGCTGTCTTGCTTAAAATGAAGATGGAACTTCTTAAAACTGTTGACCAAAATAGAAGAAATTGTAAATATTTTAGTATTGCTAAATTCTGCATAAAATTTCATTGTGAATGCTATTACTTCAATGATTTATTTTAAATACATTCATGTATACATGTCTAAGTAAATAGAATGCATTCTAATAAGCTTAATTTTGTTGAATATATGTTCTTTTTGCAATATCCTTTTAAACGAAATTCTTTTAATGCCAAAAATATATTTTAGTACCCCTCAGTTTCATGTTAAATAATTTTCACTGTAGTTTTATGAATGTGTAATACAACTTTAATCACACACATACAGCACTTGATAAATTTTATATGCCAATATTGTATTCGTTGCTTTCTAAATGAAGAAATGAATTGTATTGTAATACATTTGATCTAGTAGTTTCTATTTTGCAATTTATAAATTAGCAGAAAACTGAAAAGCCATTGTGTTAGGGAAAAAAAAGTAAATCAATCTTCTATAATTTTCTACTTACACAGAAGTGTGAAATGGTTTCGAGTTAATCTGTATTCAAAACTGCAACTCTTCTTCTGTAGAGTATTACTTATTTATCATTCCCTTCTGAATTCTTAACGCTTGTAAATGCCATTAAGCCATCAATAACTTCAACGAATCCATTGCTTAAGGAATTCACCTCTGTGATACACGACACGATCTCCTTCAGGTGCTTTTTGAGGCAAGTGCGAACTGGTTTGGGTAATATTTATTAAGAAGGAATAAATCAAATTCTATTCCGCAAGCGCAAAAAAGGATATGATATCCAATATCACTGAATATTCATTGACAGCAAACGAAGAGTATACGACTGCAAATAATAATCTGATCTGATTCATTGAGTTTTGTGAAAAGATAATTTTTAAAGACTTAAGCAGAATTATATGCAATTGAAATTTATTTGTTGAAATATTTTCAATTGAATTCTATATTCATTGAAAAATATGTATGAAATTCAAACTATATTTTCTTTGCTTTTTGTTAAAGAATACGACTCGAATTTAGAATTTGTTTTCAGATAAAAAAGTTTTTCAAGATCAACATTATATTCTGGCTTCGCGATATTCTATTTTGAGCAATATATTTTATCATACTACTCATTTCAATACGAGTTGAATAATTTTTTCCGCATAAAATGTGTTTCTCGTTTTTCTCCTCTACCATATTGCTAAATAAGCTATCTCTTTGCATATGTTGAAAGGAAAAATTAATGACTTATGGAATATTTTGAAAATGTTAAAAACGCTATATTTTAAACAGATGTATGAATTACTATGTTTCAAATTGTGGTGAAAATTGAGACATTTTTCTGCCTGAAAATGTGCCCTTTGTTTAGTACATTGTCTACTCTCGTACATTTGACGAAGACGCCTTAGAAAACATTTATATATGAATGTGATTTTTTTAAATGTATATTTTGCTATGTGCACTATAGCAAGCTCACTACATTTATTGCTTTTAGAGAACTATTATTTTGCTAATTTCTTATAATCTTTGCATTTTAAACTCCCTGCATTGGTATTTCTTCGTAGTTTAGTTTTTTTACTATATATATATAGCTTACATCTATTTTTTTTCACTTGAAAGTTTACTATTGTATTTGATTTCCCAAAAGATTCCTGGCCAGCGATTGTTGGGTAAACTAATATTTCGAAAAATTGCGTTGTATTTGTTGTGTGTGGATTTTTTTAAATGTATTAGTATAAACCAAATAATTATCACGTTTGCATAAAATTTTCATTATTAGTATACATACGGGGAAGCATTTATTCGCGCATTACGTATTTAAGACTACCTTCATCTAATGTGAAGGATAAGAACACCGAATTAAACTCCTTTTTCGAATAGAAAACTTCCTCAGTATTAATATCGTATTTTAATTCTAATATATAACAAGTAACATAAAAAAAAAATTAAAGCCAATTCCTACTTTGAATGGATGAATAGAAAGTATTTTATTAACGAGTGAAAATTTGAACAAGATATATATATATAAGGGAGAGAGAGAGTGAACTATATAATAGTAGGAATTAAAAAAAGAGCATGATTTGTCACCATTGTTGTAACAATACACACTCGGTTTGGCTAGTTTGGCTGAAAAACCGGTTTTCGACGCCAACTTTTGTCATTGTTTTAACAGTTACATTGTTACAACGTTGGAGACGAAACTAAGTTAGCGTCGGAAACCGGTAATTAATGAATTAATATTTGAAAAATTGTATTAACATCAAGTGTCAACCACTACAAGTTTTAAAAATAATTATTTGAACTTAATTAGATCAATAGAAAGTATTTTATTAACAATTGAAAATTTGAACAAGATAAATAAATATATACATATTTTTACTGAGAGAGAGAGAAACACTGAGAGCTAATTGTAGGAATTGAAAAAGCAGCACGCGTTTTGTTTCATACTACTCCTTTCTACTTAAATAAATTTTCTTTCGTTTATCCGTATATTTTTCTTGCTTCTGAAAAAATGAATTGTCTTCTTTATATAATGTGTATGTTATAACCATGTGATTTTTTTTTGAATATGCCATTTTTATGTCATAATATGTTCTGATTACGTGTGTAAACTGCTCTTAAATACTAAAAGGAAACTGTGTGTCTTAAAGCAACTTAACTCTCATATTGTTAAAAAAGCTTTTTTAATAAAGCAACTCACTAAACTTCGACAAAAAAAAGGAAGGGAAAAGACGAAAACATTTAAAAATTCACTCACACCGTGTTGCTGACAAGACAGTGAAACTAAGTTACAAACGACGAAAACAATGTTTCAAATGCAAAGGCCGCCACCTATCATGCAGATTTGCTAAAGCAATATCCGATTCTGGAGAATGTGCTATCTACGTAATGTCATCATAGGATTCACTTCTGAATTTCTCATGCTAGTCACACCCATACGACACGCCAAATAGTTATGTGAAGCTTCGTGATCATTTTGAAAGGTAGACTGGCACGAAGTGTTCACTGACTTCTACGACGGACTTGTCTGACACACTCTGTTGACCTGTGTACTCTTTTTCTTTATTCATAAATATTTGGTGAGTTTGGGATGTTTTTGCAAATGATTGATGGTACAACAGTTTGGTCATTTCTGTTCTAAAATACAGGGCATAAACCAAGGGTGGTCTGGACGGCGATTGATAGACCACTCGGAAAACTGACTTGAACATTGATAAATTATTTTCGGCATGCATTTTTGTTCCTTGTGAGATATTGTTTCAATGTACAAGTCGCCAGTAGAAGGATTTTCACCAAGTCAAAAGTTTGATTTCCATTGATATACTAAGCATAGAGTTAAAGTAAGAAACAATGTTGCGATCTTAAGGCCATTGTAACATCAAAGGCTGCCTTCTGAACCAAGTTAAAATTTGTTGTGCAAAAAAAGAGTACTTTAATTTTTTAGGGTGTTTTGTATTCAAACTTCAGCTATAATTTAAATTTAAAAGAGATTTAACTCGATCTTAATGTTATTTTCATTTAAATCATGCTTTAAGTATCTTCTACATTTCATGGTTTTGCTCGAAGTATCAGTTTTGTAATCATGTCTTAAATATTGCCATTGTCCTTAAAAGAAAATTGTAACCAAGGAACTTTGAAATTTAAGATAATTATATATATATTTTTCAAATAGTTATCAATTTTATCTTATTTTATAATGCCCTATCATATATAGATTCATCGTGAAATTATTCAGAGTTTCTTGTATAAACCATGAAATAAACTGCGCTTTCCAGTGCCATTATGTGTGGATTTTGGAATTCAGCCAAATTTTCGGTGACTAAATTAATTTTAAACTTTCGCTTATATTTTTGTTTCTTTTTTCGATGTTTTTTTAAATTCATCTTAAAATTAATGTATGTGAAAAGATGAAGGAAAAATTAGATTTTGTGAAATAATGTTCTCAACATATCGGCAGAGTAAAATATTGAAAAAAATATTAATTACTGATTATTAATGCGTTTTTCAAGAAAATAGGTATTCAAAATATATTAAAAATAGAAAATATATAGTAAATTTAAAATATAATTATTCAGGATCTACGTAAAGATTTAAAGCTTATATATTCAAAATATATGGTACTTCAGTTAGGTTTGGAAAAAAAACACTGCCGCGTTTATTATATTTAAAATTTAATTGAACTGTTAGTAAAGTATATACACTAAGTTAATATTTTATTTTTTCTAATGTATCTTGAGCTAGTAAACAAAGATTAAGAAAACTTTATTCTTATCTGAATCTAAAATGCAGGGCATTAATATTTTGTGATTATCATCCGATACATAAGATTATGAAATGTAATGTACTAAAATATTAAAAGAATTCTCATGTTACAATAATTTTATATATTACTCATGATTTTAACATTTTTAAATCTTATTTTTATGGTTTTTTTAAAAGAAATTTATAATGAGTCATGAATTGTGTAATTCGTTTCAAGACTCCTTGATTATTCATTTTTATACAAATTCGCTATTTTGTAGCCCATGTTAATAAGGTGTGTTTTGAAATAAGAGGGTAAGAAATGTTGTATAGGGTATTTTTAAAAGTTCTTTCAATAACAAACTTTGATATCGTCCTTGATTATAATCTATCATATCTTTCCATTCCTGACAATTTAATTCGTATAGCATTGTTTAAATGAATATCAAATTAAAATTTTCGTTAATTCGCATGACTATTCCTAGGTAAGCTTAAATTACTTTATTATATTATATTTTAAATTGTTAGAATTAGCTAAATTTTATAATTAATTCATATTTTCAGAATTTAAATAGTATAGTTGATCTATTCTCAACTAAATTAAAAAGGAAATATGTAAATAAAATATAGAAGAAAACTTCTAAAAACATTGTGTACATGCACACCATTTATGGATATTTTGAATTTATCTATTTATTATACGTAGTAATGCTTTATTTTTTAAGGTGTTTTGTGTAGAAAAAATCACCAGTCTTTTTGCATAAAATTATATCATTAAATATTTTTTTTAAAAAAAATTATTTTGATGAATTTTTTTAAAGTTATGAAATACATTTTTTTAATAAACTAAATTTATTATTTTAGTGATTTTGATTAATTGCTGTTTGTGTACATGCAAACAAAATGTAACAGTGCTTAGTTCGAATTGATACAAAGTGCTGGAAAAATATTTATTTGAATCATATTATTACTTTTATCATTGCAGAACTTATTCTATGTGAATATTTTGAAGATAACATTTATCTCAAATAAAAGTAGTTTATCTAAGGCAAAACTAGATCCAAAAACGAAAAGCCTATTTGCTGCAAATGAAATAGTATTTTCTGACATCATCCTTGCTATACTAACTTGAAACCTTTGCAACTGAATAAGAAATGACATCTTTAACGGCAAATTAAGACTTTTTGCACGTTTCATAGCCGATGAGGCTTATTACATAATCCTGTCCTCACCTCCAAGAAATCCATCTCTTCCTTCCTTCCCTTATTAAAGTTCTGTCACCGAGTCGAACGTAATCTTTCATTCAATCCATCCTCTTTGCTGGATCTTGAACCCTTTTTCCACGGCTGAGAAACCGGAAACAAGCGATCCTGGGGTCGTCCGTGCCCCAATCCGACCCCTTGCCCTGTCCCTCTCGTCATTTCAACCCTTTTTTCTCCCTCCTTTGAGTGGGGTGCCCCATCCTACCTCTGTGGAAGCAACGACCTCGCCAAGTTCAACGCACGATAGAGGGTAACGCCACAGGACGTTTGGCAGGAGAGGATGAAGAATCGTTTCTTGTGCCAAGGGAAGTTGCAGAAGCATCGCCAAACTGTGATGGATAGTGGCTATTAGATCGAAGACAAAAGAGATCTTTGCTGATCAGTATATTGTGTGTTTTGTTTATGGAAGAAATGGTATCAGTCAGTTGTGATTCTTGATTATTCTCTTTTACGAATAAGACCAGTAAAATTATTCTCTCATGTTGTTATCCCTGCTTGGTATTTTGAAAAAGCTTCCTTTTTATTTTGCCCAGAACGTAAATTTCTAATTTGATAATGATGATTGGGTACTTCAGCAGCAGATGAGAAATTAGATAGTAAATTCTTTGCAATTAATTTCATTCTTCTTGCTTGAATCATCATCAACCTGTGATGGATAATAATTATTAGATTGGAGACAATTGAGATCTTCTCTAATCAGTATATTGTGTGCCTCTTTTTTTCTTTTTTTTGGAGAGATTTGATGTCAGTTTAATGAATGAGGCAGATGATGATGTACATTTACCCTTTGGCGAAAGTTTTTCTTATCTTATTTGATGAAGGCATCTTGTCGTCTTTCTTACCTTGCTGAGTGTGTTTATTTGTACTTTATCACATTCAAGTGATAGTTATAGCCCCAAATGAGGAATTAGATATTGCATTTTTAGTTGTTGAACTTTGCATTGGGATTTGTTTGTGTTGCTATGGGTCAGTGCGAATAATCTCCAGCTCATATCAGTAATAAAAACTGTGACAAAAACAAAGGGGATCATATCGGTTTGCTATATCTAATTACTGAAAAACATGAGGTTTTATTTTCAGAGTAAAGAATAGAATGTCTTTAGATAATTATAGTCACATAACTTTTATCGGGATAGGTTTTTTTAATGTGTATTTCATCCTATTAATAGTAAAAGCTTATCTTTATTTATTACTTTTTTTGTTTGTTAAAGGCATTTGTGTTTGATCATAGAATCTGGTTGAATAATTGTTTTAGAAATAAGATTACCGTAAAATCCGGAGTATAACGCGCACTTTTAACTCCAAAAATTTATGGTTACGCGTTAAGCTCCAGGTATAAAAATGATAGCTTTAAAAATTAAAATAAAGATGAGCATAAAAAAAATTAAGTATCTACATATATCGAAATACTGTTTATTTTTTTTAAAAAATGTCATTCTTTATGAACATAAAGGGTTGTAGTTCTAGAAATATACTATTTCTTCAAAATTTTGGGATAATACCTCGAATAAATTTCAAAATGTAAGAGCATTACACACTTACATTAGAGGTTTCTTCGTTAAAAAGGGAGTGCGTGTTATACGGCGAATATACCTTAAAATTAAAAAATGGATCTTGAAAGTATGGATGCGCGCTATGCGCCGGATTTTACGATATTTATTTTATGTTGATGATCATGTTAAGGCTGTCTTTCCTTGATGCTGATGATTAAGGCTGCAACTAGAGACACTTTTTCCCCAGAGAAATATACCGCGATATTAAAATAAGATCGTGGGATTATAAAGCAAATATTCGTATCCAATAACGAAGACTTAAAGTTCATTAAAACGGTATGCTGTCTTCTACGTATTAAATGATTTTTAATTTATGATCAATTTTGTGGTGATTAAATTTGAAAAATTTATGCATAAAAAACGCATTGATTTAATAGTGTAGTGTATTAAAACGTGCAACATTCTGCAAAATAATAAAGTTAGAGAAGGGAAATTATATACTGGTGCAGTTTCAATGTAAAAGAGTTCATTTAATTTTGGTCTGATTCCTTAATAGGTGAATTTAACAACTTTTTAATTGTTTTAACTGGAAACATTTTCTGTTATCTTAATTTTTGGTTTTTAAAAAGAATATTTAAAAGTATTGTAGTAAGTAGTTCTTTTTAGGCGTGAAAAAAAATCCGTACAATACTTAAAATCTTGAATTTTTTTGGTATAAAATTTAATTTCTTCAACTGTAGTGGTAAGAGAGAGAGGGGGGGGGGGGTTACATATAAACATTCAAAATACTTGCATACATAATACATATACAAAAGATACAGATAAACATGATTCTATCCTCTGCAGGATATTTAATATATCTTTCTTCATGAACTTATCAAGAACTGTCATCCAAATTCAAATATAGTAACATGGTATGTTTATATTCTGGGGAAAAGTTAAATACAAACGATCTGTTTAATAAAAAACCCTATTTGATAAATTTTTAACATAGGTTTCTAGTTTTTTAAAAAAATTTTAATTATTGAATTGTAAGCGGTATCTTTTTTTTAGTCTTATATTTCCTTAGGTTGAACTTTGTTTTAAAATTTAAGGAACTAGGGATTAAAATGTGTTTTTTATTTGAATTATTGTTTACTAGTGCAGTTCAAGTAAGAATTAGTATTGAAGTTTTTAGTTGTGGATAAATGAGGATAGCTACATTTCAAATAGTGCCTAATCTTTTTTTTTCAAATTTCTGAATCGCCATCTTGGAAAGATTTTAATATCCAGTTAAATTAAACACGTTTAGCAATTCTTATCATTTAAAACTCTTATACCTTAGCTTCATAACCAAAATAAATTATTTCTTCCTTTAAAAGAAAAGAAGTTAATTTTATTCACACAAATACTATTATTCATAGACTGAAAATAACGTATGAATTGAAAACTATGTTAATATTCTGAAATATAGAAAATTCGAGAGATTTTATTTTTAAATGACTTGTAGCTTCAACATCCAATAAAATCAACTATAAACTAACAATTATTTATGGAACCAGAGAAAACACAAGAAAAAAATGTAATGTTCTGAAGTAAAATTATTTTACTTACGAAAGACGTGGTTTCGCTTAGATGGAAAAAAAATTAATTAGTCTTTTTTCTATTAGTTAAAAGAAACTTTGTTACTAAACTATACATATTTAGACTCTTCCTAAATAACTGCATTATTTCAAACAAAATGTTAGCTTTCGATTCTTGCCTCACTGCATTTCTCATCAAACAATTAAAAAAACCTTCCACCATTAACTCACACCAAAAACGATTGAATGAATTGGACACTTTTCTCTAATATCGAGCGAACCATTAGATCTCATTGTTTTTATTGTAATTTCTTCTGAGGTTTCACCAGTTCCCAAAGTCAAGTTGTAAGGGCAATCGACCGAAAGACATCCAATGCAAATTGCAGCCATTGGCAAATTCATCTATTCACCATTAACAAAGATACCGAATGGAGATCCTTTACGAGTTTCGTGCACTGGAGTATAATGCATTTAATGGTCACTTTGAAGCCTTTATCTAACGAGAGTGATTCAAGGCTCTCAGTCTTGTAGTCCAATTTACAAGTCCTTTTGGCAACTGTTTAGTAAACATGAAGGATTGTGTTCTATTCAAAAGAGATGGCGTTCGTGTTAAGTGATCTGAGTCGTTTAGATTCCTAGATGGAAAACACTTTTTTCGGGTCCTCTTTAGTGAAAAATTTGCATTGATAACTTAATTTATTTTAGGTATTTTTTTCATGGATGATTACTGATAAATCTTGGAATGCATAAATAGGATTCCTCGTTTTTTATTTCTTAACTCTGTTTTAAATTCTCTGCAAACCTCTAATAATCATTAGATTCGGCTTTCGGTTTCGTCAAAGAGTGCGTTAATGTTTAAAGAAAGAGACTGATATGTATTAAATGTAATGGAACATCGAAGGTCTTACTTAGCATAGAATGATAGAACAGCAATATACTAATTGATTAATCATCCTTTTTTTTTCAATTCCTACTATTGGTTCACTCTCTCCCTATATATGTATATTTATGTATATCTTGTTCTCAAAATTTCAATCGTTAAAAAAATATTTTCTATTCATTCATTCAAGTTCAAATACATTTTTTAAAACTTGTCATGGATGATACTTGATGTTAATACAGTTTTTTGAAGTATTATTCATTAATTATTTAAAAAAATAATAAATAGTAACAAACAAAATTATAATCCAACACCATATATAGAAAGGAAAATCATTCGTTGTGTTCTTGTAGCTCAATGGATAGCACGTTGGACTTCTAATCCAAAGGTCGTGGGTTCGAATCCCACCTGGGATGGCGTAATTTTTGAGAAAGTGATTTCTTTTTTACTATACTATTTTATTAGAGTAATTAAATTTAATTGTGTGATGAAAATAAATAGTAACAAACAAACAAAAATAGTCCAATACCATACATAGAAAGGAAAATCGCTTTTTATTTTGCCACTTAATATTATGATTCTGTCATGTGTATATACATATTTATATCAATTGTAACAATTTTATAAAAAGTAATTAAAATAAAATTTTTCTTTGTTGACCTAAGTAGAAATTTACTTAGTTATTTTTATATTACTTGTTCTTTATACGGAGAGGTAATATATATATTCTTCTGACTTAAAATATTTCTCTTGTTTACACTTAGTGCAGCTATAGATAATGTTAATATCGGACGTTGAATGCAATGATTTGACAAATTTACAGTCCACTAAATGAAATTTTGTATTGACATCCTTTACACTTAAACACCAGAGATTAATTCTGTAGGAGTCAGTATTTTCAAGGATTAGTTTCTTTAACAAAATTTGGAACCATACATTGCATTTATTGATAAATTTGTTGGGCTTTTTAATATTTATTCCAACAGATTGTAGATTTTACAGGGTGTAGAGGGGAGAGATGCACGTTAAATCTGTACAGGCTCAATGTGCTCCCATTGATTCGTTTTAATTGTTAGGAGAGGTCGTGCCAGCTGAGGTGACATCTTCCACATTTGATCGAGGCTCAAAATTACGAGGTCCGTCGCCAATAGCCCTCGTGCTGCTTCACAGGGTGACGTTAATAAAACTTTTTCTCTCTTTTCAGGGTGTGACATGTGGGGATCCTGATCTAATTGATTAAAATGTCCATATCTGAGTAGAGAAATTTAAGTATTTTATGTGAAACATCAGTTTTCATACTAATATGATTATTAAAAATCGAGGGAAGATTATTAAGATTTTTTATTTTGATAGTTTAAGGTCCATGTTCTCTTTCTTATTCTTGATTTTATTACTCTTATAGTTCTTTACTTTTTATACATAATATTCCTTATGTATTCGTTCATTTCCAAGATCTCAAAAATTTTTATGACTTTTTTTTTTTGCATGTTGCAATTCTATATAAATATTTCTGATAATTTGATACACTTTATAAATTTCATACTTTTTTTTTGCATTCACCACCAACCACCTACTTGATTTGGTTTACATGGCCAAAACGGACAGTGGCTACAGCGGACACGTGAGGGAGGCTTGGTGGGTAGAGTGGGCATTTTTGCACCTATTGTGTTGCTTCCCTAATCAGTCACATGCCATCTATTGTGCAGTTTCGACCTTTTATTATACTGTTACTTACTATTAATTTTTAAATATTTCTCTGAAAGTATTTATTTTTATTACATTTTGCTATTTTTAAAATGCATTCGCACTATAATATCTTAACAATTTAATATAAATAATTAAATTTGATTGGTAAAAATGTATTTATATCCTTGTAATTCGATATCGAGTGAAAAACAGAAAATTTAAGTATAAAAAAAATGTTATCCCATGTGAAAGAGATTTGCCACTTAAAATACTGTTTTAAATTATATTTGTGTGATTTAAAAGCATTTATTTACTTATTTATCTGCGCCCTTTATTTGTTCTAAGATGGAGGAAAATGTGTCCGCTCTAACCACGATGAGTTTCGCAGTGTCCGCTCTGACCACAAAATCTTATGTGTCCACTTTGACCAGGTCCGCTTTACCCACACCACCCTTGATTTACGCTTAGAAAATATTGGCAACCAAGATTTATTTTTTATGCCCAAAATCTTAAACTTGTTTTACATCAGGATATTCATCTCTGGCCACTGTATAATGTCTGTTCTTTTTTTTTTTTTTTTTGTTATCACATGTCTCGATTAAAACAGATGGAGTGAATAATACAAATTATGATCGAGCGACTGCAATTCAAATCCAGCCTCAAACCAGACGCCCATCCTTTGGAAACGTCTCGAATTTAATACCTAATCAAACCCAGCAACGTCACTTTTTGATATCGTCGTCGTTCCTTCTGTCACATTTCTGCGACATCCCTTCCTTGACGTGATGTCTTCTATCGATGCAAATCAGAATATCATCGATTAAGTGTCATTATCTTAAGCCGACGTGTACGCTTTTGTATCCCATTTGATTCTTATCGAAGAAGGTTTGTGTTTTGTTCTTGTTTTTATATCTTCCCCCTATTCTCTGGTTGGGCTGTTACGCTTCTCCTATTTTTTCTTTCTTTCAGCCAAAAGGAAAACTCCTTTGTGTATGACCTGGTGAAATTCGAAACGTGCTCGTGCATACAAATCTGAATATTTATGATGTTTGCCTAGTTGGTTCGCAAGCATTCGAGCGCTTCTCGTATCTCTCTGAGTCAGATCGTAGAGATGGAAAGGGTCAAATTGACGATCTCTTTGTGCGTCTTATTGTTTGCGTTGGCTTTAATCTGGCATTGACCGAGCTCATTCAGATCTATGAATTACTGGTGCGGTAATTTTTTTTACCCCATTCAAGTAATGTTTCACTATTGTGGTTTTGGAGTAAGTTGTTTTTGTTGCTGTTGGGGTTTTTTTAAAAAAAATTCACGAAGCTCGCTTATACGTATTTGATTAAATTATGTTCTTGATATACAAGGTTTATTGTTTCGGATGTGGTTTGGTGGGGGTGAATTAAATTCGCACGAGAACAGCATTCTGTATCGCAGAGAACTGCTTCAACATGCTTTTTGATTGAAGACACCCAGTTGAGCACCGCATGTTTTTTTTAGACAGGAAGTTGAAAACGTGACTTTCTGCATCCATATTTCTCGTAATCTTTGATCATACTTAATGATCATTTTCAAAGCAGATTTCAATTTATCCTCGACTTTTTGGAGCTTTTCAAACAAAGCACTAGGACAAAGATGGCGAACCAACGGCACGCGTGCCATTGATGGCACGCGACACAATATTTTGGGCACGCCAGCGATTATAATGGTTTGCATTTTGTTTCAAAATAATTAAATTCACTGCGAAGTATTACGAACAAACGCGAGTGATCGGTCACGGGGCGGCGGGGATACACTCGTTTGTTATTGTCTTGGCTTAGTTACGTCGTGGACTACAATTGATTATGATGCAAAGTTTGCCTACGCATAGCAGAGTCAATTTCGTTGACACAACTGTATTTTAAAGTGTTATATTTACGATTTTTAACTGTTTTTTAACATGGATAGTTCAGCAGAAGAACAAAACGTGGAAGATAGTAAGTGTAACACAGAATTTCAAATTTGGTGAATCTAGAAATATGGCATCGGAGCGATATAAACCTTTTTTTATTAATCTGCACATCATGGACACGCCAACAACAACAGTAAAGGCAACAAAGCGGTGTGTGTTTTATGCTCTGGAATAGTGGTGTGCAGAACATCGTCTGTAAAACGGCATTTTGAAACAAATCACAAATCCTCTTGTCAAAAAGTGAACCACAGCAAATCTAATTAATTGCATAGAAACCGTTTGGCAAATGACTCCATTTAAGCATGCATTCTACTAAAAGTAGCATGTTACAATTCTAATGTGAGGGTTTTTGTCATCCAATCTGCAACAACAGAAGTCACACTAATGTTTATTTTAATTTGAATTACACGTATAACTAAAACATTTACAACTGTACAGTGCAAAAAATATTCTTTCGTAATAAAAAAGGAGTTTTGTGTTGTTAGCATTTAGAGTTTTATTATTTCCCCAATAATGTCACAAATAAAAATTATTTGACGGCACGTCAATACCCCATAAAACATTTCTTTACAAAAAATGGTACGTTGATCCATAAAGGTTTGCCACCCCTGCGCTAGAACAATGTCGAACTTACTTGCTTTTACCTAGATTGAAAGGGCCCCGATAGTCAAAAGGTCATGTTTTCATACTGTGACATTGAAATGGAGGCTTGGGTTAAAGTTCCAATTACACTCAAAATTGTCGAGAAAGGATGTTAACTATTAAATGTTGAGGTCATTTAGGTCTCAATGTTCTCTCTTGACGTGGAAATTATGGGAGGGGGATATCAAATCAACTATCATCAACGTCATTATAAGGAGATTCTTTTGATGAAATCTTGTCCCAAACATAGCCATCTACCGTGACATTAACTTTGATTTAAATTCAGAAAATTAGAAACAGATATACATTATATATAATACTGAGAATGGAAAACAATATACCGTAAAATCCGGCGTGCTTTTTTAACACGAAAAATAGGATCGAAATTTACGTATACACGTTATACGCCAGTTATGAAAGTGAGAGCTTTTGAAATAAAGAAAAGAAATGACATACATTATGAACTCAAAGGGTTGTAGTTCTAGAAATATACAATTTTTTTCTAAAGCTTTTAGGCTAATGTCTCGAATAAATGACTTCAAAACATAAGAACGTTGTACACTTACATTTCAAGATCTTTGTAAAAAGGTGGGCGCGTTATACGGCGAATATACATAAAAAAAAATGCAGCTTCAAAGTACAGGTGCGTATTATACGCCGGATTTTACGGTACATTAACACCAATATGAAAGACAATTCAAAATTTTGTGATAAAGGTAGAAAAAATCCAAAATGCATGTTTTCCAGTTAAAGAAAATGTTTGAATAAATCAAGATTGACGTTTTCGGTCTTTTGATAACTTGTACATCTTTCGAAAAATCTGTTATTGAAAATTAAAATGAATGAAAGACTTTATTTTTTAGTAGTTTATAACTTAACTTCTCTCCAAAGCTATCAGGTAGCTGTGTAGTCGTAGTCATAAACTTGTGCCCGTCATTGTCGAGTCTTGGGCTGGAGTCCTAGTGCTACTGAAGACCCACCGAGTAGAGGGGCTGCTTGGTGCACGTTAAATCTACGGAAGCTCAAAATCATCTCGCTGTTGTAGTGTAGAAGTTTGGAGAATGGGTTACCAATTCAGGTGTCCTCTTCGTCATTTGACCGTGGTTCACCATTACGAATTTCGTCGCCAATAGCTCTCGTGTTGCTTCAAGTGGCGACGGTATTAAAAAATCAACCAAACCTATAAAATATAACATCATATTAGAAATGCTTAGAGTGTGATAAAAACTCATTTTTATTTGAAAGTATTAAAACAAATTTCTGGAATGTTATAGGGTTGTTATTTTCGAAAATAAAAAGTTTTTACAGTATTACAAACATTGACCAGTAAACTTTCTAAAAGGTTGATTAAATAAATTTTCTAGAATAATTTTATCCAAACGAATAAGTATCAGTTTTAGATCAGGAGTCTCCAAACACCGGTCCGCGAGCACCCACCACGCGAGCCACCAAGCTTATTTTTTTTAATTACATTTTAAAATTTGTAAAATGTAAGTAAATCTTACAAACCAGTTAAGAAACAAAATAACTGACATACATAATGAAACTGAACATATTGACTGTTATTATTGGTATCAGATGTTTTCTAAAAACTTGGTGTTATTGATATACCAGATAATTCAAATGAAATTAAACTTTACAATTATGATTAAAGCGATTTATGTAACTTTAACCTTTAAATGACTATATTTGCGATTGGGGATTAAGTTTACTAGTTGGAATTATTAGCTATGACTTCAAATCCTCAACAGTTAACTTGGATCAATAAATAGTTTTGTATTTTTCTTTTTAGAGAATGTTTTTTTTTCACATAGATAAATAGTTCTGAAAGTATGTGTGTGGGAGGGGAAGCCATGAGCAAATTTATACAATATATCAAACTATATGAGTATAGAAGAGAACAATGAAATTCCAGCAATGATGAAATAACTTTATTTCCTTTTAATTTCTTGTGACAAAAATTTTTTTAAAAGTATTTTGGAAAAACCTTGATGAGAGGTTTGCAATTACTTCAAAATCTGAAAAAACGAAACTAAAAATTTATTTTTAAAGCCTCCAAAGCTTTAACTACAATATCTACTGGAAATGAATTCATTTTTTTTCATTGCAGTTTCGAAATGAAAATTTAAATGTAATTCAAAACTATAATACATTGATAGGAGGAACTTTAAGTTCTTGAGAACTTTCGAACTTAATTAATAATTCAGTGTCGCCAATGGCTTAAAACATTTGTAGATCCATGTCTAGAATACAACTATAGAGAAAAATATTCCAGTGTTTGGAAAGTTGCGTTCATTATTAATTAACACCCTTTTATAAGCTTCACTTGTATGTAACGGAATCTTTGAACTCAATTTTTACCCACTTTAAAAGGTCGGATTAATTCGAAGTTTTGCTCACTTGTCCAGGACCGATGACAATGCAACAATTTAATAATTTTGTTCCATTGTCTTGATCAGGATCATCAGGATTAACGATTTCCCATTTTCAGATCCCATCCCGCATCTGGCGACTCATTTCATATCCCATTTCCAGATTTGGTGGCTAAAAGATTAAGTTACAACGTAGTTTGATTAACTATAAAAGGGTGTTTTTTAGTTTTTTTTTAAACTATAATTTTTTAACTCTAAATCTGGATACATTTTTTTGAGCAGTATCGAATAATTCAACTGCAAAAAATCTGAGAGTTTTTTTATTATTCGAAATTGATAGAAAGAAATGATTACTTGTTTTAAAAAAGTTTTTACTTTGCTACGCACGTACACACACATGTTACTTTAGGAGCTAGTTTTAAAGTATTTAAATTGTAAAGAAACATTAAGAGAAAAAACAAACTTAGTAGCCTGTTTTATAATGCACAAGCTGTCATACCAATGACTGAAATACAATAATTCAAATTAATATTCACGCGAATCACATTCTACATTAAAATAACAAAGGCAAAAAATGGACTCTTATCACATTTCCTCGTCTGGTCCTTTTCAGTTGGGTTAATCTATGTGTCCGAAAGAGACAAAGGAAGATAAACACTTAAAATCTTTAAATATATTGCCAGGCAGTACGATAAAAACAGATAAAGTGCTGCCCAAAAGGAATAATATGACTCTCAAATGATAGCGAGCCACACACACAGGATGCAATTGTGGTTCTAATCCTTTTTCTGATAACGTTAGTTTAAAATGATTGTGGTCATTTGATCATTCTAACCATCGTTAACCATGCATTAATATCTGAATAGAATATGTACTTTTTATTTATCTTCCATTCTTATTTGCATCATGGCCTTAAGTCTAAAATCCTGCTTTATCCGTTGCATAACAGTTCTTTGTCAACAAAATTAACGTTTATAATTAACAGCAGTGCACAATTTATCATTAATAATTTTCTCTCTTGAATCAATAACAATTCATCATTAATAATTTGTTCTTGAAGCATTCACTATTTATCATTGATGATCAAGATTAAGAGGTTTGGAATTGATTTAATGGCCACAACTATACCAATTGTGTGTATAGTTTTAGCTGTATTATGACGGGTTTTTCTTACCTGTACCTCAAATGCATTGAAGAAGATGGTATTTCTTGCTCAACCAATAACAATTGTTCGCTTGTATGTATTTCATAGAGAATCATATTTTTTTCAAAACACTTCTCTTTATATTTAACTGTCTGTTAGATTTTTTATCTTTTTCACATGTATTCGTGATAAGAAAAGTACAATACATATTTTTAATACCAATTTTTAAACGGATATAACCTTCATTAATTTAATAATTTTTTTAGCTTTTGCGTTTTCGATATTTTTTATGTGTGTGATATAATTTGAAAGGCACTTTAGCAAAATTTGTAAATGTGAAAACGAAAGCCAATAGGCTAAATTCAAGTGACGTCATAGTCATATGATAACTGAAATCTCGTGTTTTCAACCAATCAGTTCATTCGCTTTGCTGTTGCCAACATTAGTTGCACACATAGGTAAGCAAAACTCACTTGATTTAAAAAGTACGCGTATATTATAAGAATTTTTTTTTTTAAATTTTGAAAAACTTTTTGAATCTTAATACTTGAACATCTTTCTCAAAACTCAAATTTTATCTAAATTTTTCAAATAGAACAAGTACAAATCTAACGTCAATTTTTAATTGAATGGAGATCACGTGATTGCATTTATCATGTGACTACCATGAATTTAGCCCATTGGTGGATGTGATCATCATATTAAAAGCATTAAAATTCTGTATTTTATAATTTCCAATGAATAGGCAGAGTTTTAATATTAAAAAAAAATGTGTGTGTTTCCGTGAATATACCTGTTTTCAACGAAAATGAACTCATTTTTCAAAGATGGACTACGTAACGAAAGTTTCTGATTCAAGTAAAAACTGAAATGAAAATTTATAATTTTTTTTTACCTGGGAATTGATTTATTTCCTTGATTTATACACAATCAAGAATATAAGAATAAATTTAAAATAAGGTATAACTATCCAGAATTTTAAGACAATTGAGACCGTCAAAGCACTTCAAACTATTTCTTCGCAATTTTATTTTTTGATATATTTTTGGGGTACAAAAAAAATTGATGATTTAGTTATTTATTTTCTGTTTCTATAATTACTTTTTCCATATCATACAAGAAATTTTACATTAAATTTGTTGAATGAAAATTAATCTTATCTTTATATTGATATTCACCTTTTGTTAGCGATTTACGCTAAAGTTTATATTATTTTTATATAATAATTTCAAGAAATTGTGCAATTGTATGAGCTGAGAGTAATAAAGTGATCAAGAAGTTACTTTGATTGTTTCACAAACCAGCATTATAAAGTTTTAGTTTTATTTATTTAATAATTTTTATTTGTTATTAATGAAGCATATAGATAAAGATTTATATAAAACTTTAAACTATTTTTATTTTTATATTAATTCCAAAACAAAGTTAGACTAACATACACTCAACTTTCTCGTAAAGAGAAATAATTCAGCAATACAATTTAAACTGCTTCATTTGAATGAACACAAGTGCGTTTATTATAAACATTCAATCATGTGCCTTTATTAAGACGTACACCGCTAAAATATTCTGCAGAATAAAACACACCTAACGATGAAAAATAATCCACAGATCCTTATCAGCAACAATCAGCTTATCATTATCTACACTAATCTACTAATCCTCAATGATACTTCAAATAAATCCCAACAGCAATCAAGGGGTTATATTTTTTTCTGAATGGATGTTCATAATAATGTCTTTATCTGCCTCGTCTATGAAGGTCTTAATCCACCAAGATACCATCATTTCTGTCTGCATTGAGATATACATATCTCGACCTTTGTTATAGGCCCCCGAAGTGGAATGAACTCTGCATCCTTCCACCTGCGGATGGGCCCCCGGGGGCCCTCTCGTTCACTGGGGGCACCAAGGGGGTGTGTTACAGTTCATTCCTACTGGAGGGTCTTGGTGTGTGTAAAAGTGAACGTGGGAAAGAACGAGTAATTTTTACCTAAGATTGCGTCAAGAAAGGGTTGCGTCTCCTTTTTTCCCCTTTCCTTTTCACCCCTTTCAAAAAAAGGGTGAAAGTGTATACCTTTAAGGGTTAAAAAATATATTTCGCCTCCCTTTTCTTTGAACAATGTTTTTTTCCCTTCATTTCTTTATCTCTCACCGTACCGTCTCCTGCTATTATGTATAAAAGAAGTTGAAGAGTTCCCACGTATGGGAGATTTCGTGCGAGAAAAATTTCTTTTGGCGTAGAACTATGGGAAAAGGGTTGAGAACTGTTTTTTTTTGTATTTATTGTTATTTGGTTCTTTTTTTTTTTGGTTGAAGAAAGTTGTAGCGAGCGAGAGTGAAAGAGATAGATTGAGAACGTGAGGAGTAGAATTTCAAATGGAAATTTTGTCTGGAATAGATAAGAATGGTGAAATGAGATGAGAAAAAAAATGTTCTGGGATCATTTCTCTCTCTCTCTCTCTCAATTGTTTTTAGTTTGAAAATTGTGTGCTTGGAATATGAATGGTACTTTAAAAAGTTCTATAATTGAAGGTATTTTAAAATTATCTCAAAAAAATTATTTATTTTTTGAACTTTAAGTTTTATGAGGTATTGCGGTCATTAACTTTCGAATAATCAATCAGTACCCTCACTTTATATAATGTAATGTAATATAAACTGTGTGTGTAATTTGATGCGATTCATCATAAACTGAAAATATAAAGGACATGTGTTGGTGAATAAGTTCAAAGAAATATAAGTATACAAAAGAAGGAAATTTCTATTTCATTCATTTATCAGTCATCATTTGCATTTTTTAATGTATTGAAATAAATCCACTGTATTCTAATTTGGGAATGCCTTATTAATGACAGATCTACGGTTTATAATGATCCTTTAAAACTACCATTGAATGGATCTTTCGGGTTTTGGAATTCCAGAGGTTACAGAACTAAATTTTGTGGTTGGCGATTTTTTTAAAAAAAATTTTCCGATGACCTCACACTGAAGAATGAGGTAGGGGAAGAGGATACCTATACTCTTTAAATTTAATATAGTTTTTTCCTTTTTCGTTTTATAGATGATATAAGAGTGAGAGATTTCTCTTTGTAATCTTAATTGTCAGTGTTTCAGTTCTTATTAACGTCGCGCTATAAAGCAACACGAGGGATACTGACAATGGACCTCGTAATTTTGAACCTCGTTCATTTGGCGAGAATGATACCTGAGCTGGCACCTCCTCCCCAAGCTACCACACCATACAAAAGGGTGGACTTTGAGCTTCGACAGATTCAACGAGCATCAGTTCCTCTACTCTGCGAGTCTTTAGAGGCACTGGGGCTCGAACTCGTGACACTTCTTCCACGAGTTCCTGACTATCTTACTTGTCAGACTTTGGTTCAGAATAATGAGGTTGCAACAAACCTACTTCCCTTCTACCCTGTGACCCAGCTAAAGGTGTGGAAGGAAGTGAAGGATTATTCGACATGATAATTTCAAATTATTTTATTTATCACTTTAATCGACTCAAACACAAATCAATGCAACACTATAAATAGGATGATGCAATCATACAACAGAGGGAGGGGAGAGTGTCGCGTTTGGGGCGTTGGTGTGGTGTGGTAGTTAGGAGAGGGGGTTGCCAGCTCAGGTGTCGTCCGCGTCACTTGACCATGGTTCAAAATTACGCGGACCGTCGCCAAAAGCCCTCGTGTTGCTAATCAGTGCGACGTTAATATTCACTCACTCACTCAGTCGCGTTTGGGGAGCATACATTAACTAAACTACTTTATAATAATAATTTCTTCCTTAATATTACCTTACATAGTAGATATGTAACTAATTTCCCTTAACCACTTTAATAATTTAAATACCAACGTAATAGGAAGGTGACAATACCTGAACTTAAGCAGTCTTCTAATCAATTTAATTTAGCAATCACAACTTCCTATCTTTAAGCTTTTACAAGGGCTTTCTAACTCTTTCGGTTATCGTAACCTTGTATTTCTCTTGTCACCTCTAGTTAATTAAACTTCTAACTTTCTGCTATCTAATTTTCTTCACTTCTAATTCACCAACTCCCTTTAACTCGCGAATTAGAACTATATATAATAAACTTAGTTTGCATATCACGTTTTCTTCTTAGGAGAAGATTGGTGAATTTTGTTAGTCCTAAAGAATACCCAAGAGGATTGTTAGTAGGATGTCGCGTATAGATCCGTCACAAGGTCTGTCGCCAATAGCTCATTTTGTTTGCATTGATGCAACATTGGTAAGATTCAAGCAAACTGCAAGAACTTCTGATGCAGCCGAGATATTAGAATATGGTCTGGCTTATGTTGTTAATCATTATTTTAGTTTTTTTTTACATAAATATTAGCTTTTTTCTTTTAAATTTAAAAGAAATTTATTCAAACCAGTCAACTATAACTGGATTCCATTCAAATGAGAATAATTTCATCGTTTTGCTGTCAGCCAAATTATCTACTTAAGAATTTTAACATGAACTCTCTATTAAAAAATGTACATGAACAATTCTTTGAAACCTTAAAACTTAATTACACTTTCAGCTATGTGATTAAATTAAAGATTAATATCAATAATTTTTTCACACACATATTTAAAGATAGAAAGGGGTGGTGTGTGTATTGGCTTGTTTTAAAACTTTAAAAAGATATTGTGAACCAATTTACGAGTCTAAATAAGAGAAATAAACATCAATATATTTTTCAATATCATTCAATTTAAATATTTTTTTTAATGTTTTTCAATGTTTTCAATCTAAAGCTTTTTACGAAAACAGAGCTAACTCTCTTTATGCTTTTCCTCAAAATTAATTCTGGACAATTATCATGTTTGCAAAGCCCTGTCCATCATGTAAACTTTGAGTTTCATATGAAAGTTATTTAACACTATACACGATTTCAAATTAGTTTTTACTCTTTCTTTTAAAGTTACAGGACATCGTTTTTAAAACTTCATTTTTGAAAATAATCACCAAAAAATCGCCATAACTTTCTTTTTTATTTAAATTGCTTCCTAATTTTGAGTCGATTTGATTTTTGTGCAAGGTTTCTTGTAAGACATTCAATCCCAATAGAATGTATGGCAGTTACATAAAATGTTACGTTTTTAAATTTTCACTTTTTAAAATGGAATATTTTTTAAATATTTCTAGAAAATCGAATAAAACTCTCATGAATATAAAACCTATCGATTTATGTACTGTTTTAATGTTATATATATCTAAATAAAAATCCAAAAAATGGTCAAATGTAGATTCAAACATGGGAATGATGCAGAGGACGATGTAGATTTATTAAAAAACAATTTTTACATCTCGGTCTACAATTCATCTCTTCTTAATTTGGATACTGTTTTGCGTTCTTTTTTCACAAATTTTGATAAATATTTTTAAAAATTCTAAATTTGTGGAAGGGCCCAAATTTTTCCCATTATTTATTATTAATTTCAATGATTGGAAGATTTGCGTACACACACACACACACACAAGAACAAGCAAAGGAATGACTTGAACCCAAAGTTGAATGCTACAGTGATTACTCTCACCTTTGGCAGTCTCTTTTCCTTGTAAAACACACAATGCAAACCGTCGAAGCTGTTTAAAATTATCGTCCGAATCAGCTCCCAAAAGTGTATTATTATCTAATTATACGGCGAGAAAAGTACTATAAGAAAAATCTCTGCTACGGAATCATTGAAGGGGGACTCTTAACGCTACGCCTTCTTGCCCTGGCTCTTTAATTCTGAGAGAATGGGATGGATCAAAAGTAAAATGAAACTGTTTTGTTTCTTCGGCTGATTAAAGGGTCGTTAGATCGAGATATCGAGCGAGACAGCTTCCTAAATTTCTTTCTTTTTCCTCTCTCTCTCTGCTTCGTCTTACTTTGACAATCTGCTTGTGTTAAGATAAAGATCTTCAAATCTCTCAGCAGGCTGTACGTGACTGGCTAAAAAGTTCCTTCTCCTCAAGTTGGCTTTTTTTGGTGGAACTTTTCTCTAGAACTATTCTTACCCCCCTCCCCCCTTACAAATTTTGATTTCCATAATACCTGCGGAATAACCACTGCCACCTCGTTTGGAAGACGGTTTTTATTTATCTATTTATTCGATTATTGTTGTTTCATTTGCGAAGGACGATCGTGAGCGTGTGAATATGTTTTTATTATTTTTTCAATGCACGTGTGTGTGTGAGGTTGTTCAAGAGGGAGTAACTGCGGGGTTTCTGCACCCGTGAGTCTCTGCAAGTCACTGAATTATACCCGTGACGGATTTAAGTGACTGCGATTCTGGAAAAATAAAAAAAGATTATGAAGGAGAGGTGAAAGGCTTTTAATTCTTAAAAAGTTCGATTAACTTTTCTTCGAGTCGAGCAATTGGAGTAGAAAATCCATCTTAATATTTGTCTTCGTTTTTGTTTTAAAAACCATTCAAATTTTTTTCCAGTCGTCACGAGTCTGTAAAGTCGTCTATTTTTCGTTATTGTTTTTTTCTTTTCATTATTTTTTGGCGCGAATGAGGATAATATCGATTGAGAACCTGCAGGGTGCCTGTACTGTTGAGGATTTACAATCACTGAATTTTTTCTGTGATGAATTTAAGTGACTTTTTAAGTCTTAAAGATGTTCCTAAATAAGAAAGCTTTAAATGTTGCGAAAAATTTATGATTCGATAAGTTTGGATTAATGTACGTACTGTAATTTTCTGAATGCAGATAGTCATTTAAAAATTCACAATAAAACAAAAATGTCATATATAGTAGTCCATTGTAGTTTCTTACGGCTTAATATTTATCATACAGATATTGCGTTTGATTTAAATTCTTGCCCAATTTTATACCATTGTCTCATTTCAAAATATGCCGTATATTTCTGTGTATAGTCGATAATTTTTGACTTATTTTTACGGATCTGCTAATATAGAAAAAAAAAGTTGCTTAGAAAAAACTTTTTTAAGAAAATAACTAAAGATCTCAGACCTAAATCCATTATAACTTCCATAGAACACACGTTTGGGAGTATAAACAAAAAAACTATGTATCTTGAACAGAAAAAAGTCCCTGGAGATTAGAAAACACTTATATCTTCAAAACTTAGTCTGAGAAAAACTTATAATGCCCGTAAAGCTCTAATTTTTAGTATGTTATTTTTAAATGTATGTTCTACGTTAAAACACTACTTTCATTCAATATGACTGAAGCATTTTTTTTAAAATTTAAAATATATTTTTGCATAATATTGATAGCATTTGTTACGACGACAGGTTATTCAGATCAATTTTAACCTAATGTTTTCGCAAAAGTTATAAAACACAAAGAATTTATTTTTAAAACAATAATGATGCTAACTTAAGCTAAAATTTGCCAGGATTTTATATAAAATTTAATTTTTTTCAGTTTTAAATCGGCGCAGAGTTTAGCAAGTTTGAGTTTTTGTTGAGCAACTTTAAAATACTAAAACATAATACTACAATATGTTTACTATAATGTAGTTTGGTACATGATGAAAATATTCAATTTTTTCCTGAAATACTTGCATTAGGAAGTCTAGTTGCAGTACCAGCTGAGGGTTGATTTTTAGATACACCATTCTCAGTAGTATTCTAACTCTTCGAAATACTGTTTCTCATTTCAACCTGAGAACATTTTGCCCGTGGCATTTTCCCAAATGATCAAGCTCTTCTAAATTATATAAACTATTTTTCAAAACAAAAATTGGCCTTGAAATAAATTTTAATTAAGTAACTATGAGAATTAAAAAAAACTCAAAACATAATCAAGCAGAAATGATTTTAGTAATGAAAATTAAAATTAATTATCACTTTACACTGAAAGAGTAGATTATGCTAAGCTCAGAAAACATCAAACATCTTAAAAACTGGTTTATCATTAGATCTGAAATTGGTGACAAGGTTCCCAATGATATTAGTTCTCGAGAAAATGCAAAAAAAAAAAAAAAAAAAAAAAAAAAAAACCCAGTTTTTTCATTATTTTTGAAATTTCTGGAGTATTGTATAACCTGCAATTGGCTTATACATGGGTTTCGGTTTGATTTTTGAAGAGAAATCGCGCATTCTCCTCTTAAATTCCGAAATATGCGGTATACTCTTTTTTTACCGTGCAGAGTTTTAGCTAGGTAGCTTGTATTTTATCGGTTATTTTGTTGAATACAGACGACCTAGAACTCCGATCAGTCCGGATAAATAAAACTATGCTATCGTAAAATTTATCTCCAATAATTTAAAAAAGCTTTCAGATATTACTTTAAATTGTATCTATCTCCTATTTAGGTTATGAATTATAATTTTTTTTTTTTATAATAGTGAGTGTGGGGGAGGAACTTTACGCCGAGAAAATTTTTAGTGTGGCTGTATATACACGGGTCAGCGAATCTCCTCGATGACGAATTTAAATAATTACAAATTCTGAAAAGGAAATACTGCAGTGATTTCTTCTTGATTATTCATTGTGATTTGGTTATTTATGTTATTGTGTGTCTCTAGGTAGTAGGGGGTATCTTTTTACGGGAGAAATTGCTCTGTTCCTACGCAGTCACTGAACTTTATCAGTGATGAATTTTTAGTGACTGCAAATCTGAAATTTTCTCTTAAAAGTCGCTTTTCAAGTATAGTAACACTCCGAACTTATGTGATTGGTGGAACTGAGTGATAATAAGAGTAAGTCGAATTCGCGTAAGTCGGAGTATGATTTAGCAGATAAATGCGTATAAATTATTTTTAGTTGGGGCCGGTGGCAAAAGAAAATAATAATTTAGAAACAAAATTTTCGATAAAATATTAGATAACACAGATACAAAATCGCAAGCCGAAGTTATTTTGATGTGAAAGATTTTTTTTTCTTCCCGCAAAGTTTCATATCGAAGCATGCTAATAATTTTTTTATATTGTTTTTTGTAAAAATATACTCTTTATTGGAGTCTATATTTTCTGCAATTTGTAACCCTTTTTCCAATTAAACTGAGGCCTTTTGTCGAATTCTCAACCGTCATTTGATCTTCTGATTGAACAGGTTCTAAAGACTCAGGTTCTTCAAGTCAATAATTTCAATGTCTTGTTCTAACATTTCTATAAGTTCATCAATTGTCAAATCTAGATTGTTGGAATCCAACTGTTGTTGTGCGTCATCACTATCCTAAATTTATTTGCCGGACAAGATCGACAACTTCTTCAATCACCTTACCAATTTCACCCTCCCCTTAAACAAAAGACGAATCGACGAGATTAGAAAATCCCGTAACTCCGGATTCACGTAAGTCGAAGAATTACTGTAATAGAAAAATTTATTATGAAGTTCGATTAATTTTCTTTCACCAGTCTTAAGAGAAAATGCAACTAGAATTTGTATACTTCTATTTTGAAAAATCATTCAAGCATTTATTTTCTTATATTATAATTAAGTTGTCGTGGGCTTATCATTTGGTTGTTTCGTATTGTTTTTTTTTTCTGTATGAACAATGAGAAACTGAATTCGTGTATTTTTGGAAACGCTGATTTATACCCATATGACAGATGTAAAGGAAAATATTTGTGTTCTCTCAAGGGTTATCTAAAGAACACAAAGAGTCTTTGATTCTCGAGGACTTCATTAACTATCTTGGAGCAATTTTAGTCCCTGATGCCTCACATAATGTCTCTTCGGACATTTGAAAAATCATCCAACTACTGCTTTTTGAATCCTAATAACTTGGTGAGCCTGGGAACCATGAGTTATACTTTGGTTTTTGTGCCTGTATGTGTTTGAGATAGAATAAAAGATATATGCTGTTATCATTAAAGAACTGGTTATGTCTGGATAGTTACGTTTTTCTTGAATCTGCCTGTAATAATTTTAATGTCACATTCAATGCTATCCTTTTCAATTCCTACTATTAGTTCACTCTCTCTATATATATTTATTTATATATATTTATCTTGTTCAAATTTTCAATCGTTAATAAAATACTTTCTATTAATCCTATCAAGTTCAAATAATTTTTTTAAAACTTGTACTGGACCACACTTGATGTTAATATAGTTTTTTCAAATATTAATTGATTAATTAAATTAATTACCTGTTTTCGACGCCAACTTTGATTCGTCTCTATTGTTGTAACAATGTAACTGCTAAAACAATGACAAAATTTTTTGTCAAAAACCGGTTTTTCAGCCAAACTAGCCGGGTGTGCATTGTTACAACAATGCAGACAAATCATGCTAATTTTTTTCAATATATTTTTATATATTGTTCAAATTTACAATCGTTAATAAAATACTTTCTATTCACCCATTCAAAGTTGGAATTAAATTAATTTTTTTTATATTACTTGTTTAATTCGTAAAGCTGCGTTTCTACATTTTTTTTTTACACATATATGTTTATGATTTTTAAAAATCAGTTTTTACCATAAAATTTGAGAAGTTATTTTAAAAATTAACAAAGTGTAACACGCGACACATGTTTTGTCTGACAAAGGATCAAAATTATTTCGATATAACAAACTCGATTGCTCCTATGGTAAGGTTACTATTCTCTAATGACTTAAAAGAATAATTTTCGACAAGTCTGCTATCGTATGCGAAAAAGTTTGATTGGAAAGATATCGTTTGGTTCACAAAAATATATATTGAAAAGAAAGAGTCAAATTACAAAGAAACAGTTCTTCGATTCTTAATAATTTCATTTGTTTCTGTCTTTCTTGAATTCATGATTACGTATAAATATAATGAAACATCAATCAAAATTTTGCTTATTTTTTGGTGGAAGTTTGACTTTTAGCCGCGATGCGAATTATAACAGAAATTTATCACCTTTATAACATATTTTTCAAAATTAAGCTCATCGTTTTTGAAAGCAGGCATTTAAGAGTACAGTTTGTTCATAGCTAAAATAATAGCTCTTTGGTAGCTAATATTTTTTTTAAAAAATTGATGAATATCTCTCTAAAAATTTAGGATCATGTAGTTTTTGGGTAAAATTAGAATCTAGATCAGTTGTCGGGGCAACCTATGGCACGTGGTACGATTCTTAGTGGCACTCTGCCCTACTCCACAAATTTGTCAATTTTTGAGAGGATGGAAGTTGATAAATTTATAATGGATCTTATTTGACAAACATCTTCAGAATAATGGACATCTACTGGGAATTAAGAAAAAATCTGAAAGATAACTCTAAAGATAAATTTGCAGCTATTTTGTTAATTATTAAATGTCATTTCTGGAGAGATTTAATCATTTGAAGAGAGAAAATTGCACATACTCTCTCTCTCTTTGGGTTATACATATCTATGTAAAAAATCTTTCCTCATATGAAAAAGATTTTAAGTCAACAAAGAAATTGTTTAACAACAGAATGCTTAGAATCGCGTCAAATTGAAAGTCACTAATTATATCTCTGATTTTGTGAAATGAAAAAGAGAATTAAGGGAAATACTTAGATTTTATGTTGTTTATTTCTTAGTTTAATAAATATATGTTTAAAAATACATAATATATGTACAACTTTAATTTTTGTTGAAGAAATAGTTATATTTTGTGCTGTTTATTTTTATGTTAAAAATATCTATACTATTGACCTCTATTCTCGAATCCTACACGCATAATCGTGAGAGTCGAATAGTTTAAAAGATGTTCTACTGTGTGGCACGCTGAGTCCTATTGGTAGATAGGTTTGGCACACCACAGGTATACGGTTACCGACCCCTGATCTAGATTACTGAAGTATAGATAACTCTTTCATAAATTTTAATTATTTCAAGAAATAATTTAATTATCTGAAATTGGTATGTTAAGAACAATGATAATCGATAGATGCCTTCTATTATTTAGGAACATACATTTCTTGCATGCAATCAGTGCTGAAATAAAAGTGTAAAAGTTATTGGCTTTTTATCTGAGAATAATCATGCATTTTATTGATGTTTTCAGTTTTAAAAGCAGTATTTTTATTCGAGTTCAAAAGATCGGATTTTTAACTTTAACGTGGTAGTGTATCCAGTACGACAAAGAATTTGGATAATATTTTTGTTACAGTAAATTCCCTTAGATTTTTTTAACGGAGTAAAGGTATCAATTATTGGTTTTATTTTTCACTTAGTCAATGTAGCTGCAGGTTGATAACGTATCAGGTCTCATTTGTTGAGTGGAATTTAATCATTGTATTTGCTAACTTGCTGTTGGCATCAAAAGTGTAATAACAGGATCTAAAAATGATGTTTATAATAAGTTACTTAACATTAACAAGCCAATTAGAATTATGATAATCAAAGTACTTTTCATTAAGGAATTAATAAGATTTTGTTGAAGATTGCAATACAAAACATAGGTTTACTTGAAAACTCTATGAATTGTAGTATACAAATTCAATATAATTTATATCAAATAAATACAGGAAATACTTCCTAAAATTTACATTTCATTTTAGATTGTTGGACGAAAAAAATTAACTTGAAATATATTTTGTAATTTTTATACAAGCTTTTGATTTAGTAACTAAACTGCGAACTAATTATAAAAAATATATAAAAATAATACTGCTGTGGACAATTTGAAGCTATAGAAATATTGTTATACATTTTAAAATATGAGTTAATTACAAATATATGTAATTATATATTTAAAGATAAAACAAATCTATTTATTCTTCATTTAAATTTAGAGAATTTATCATATTAAAGAAAAATTTAAAGTATTAAAAACTATTATATTTTATTTATTAAAATCAGTTTTTTTGGATATTAATTATATGATAAGTAAGAAAAATTTTAGGAAATAACTATTCTAAAATAAATCAATTTTATTAGCTCTAAAAAGCATTCTACAGCTTACCAAGCGTTTTAGGATCATATCAAAAAATGCCGTCTAATCCAGCTTATCTCTGACAGCTGCAAAAAAACATACATTTAATAAATCTTCGAAATATCTAATCGTCACATTTCTAAAAAGTTTGGAAAGAAAATTAAAATTAAAAAAATATATGTATGAAAAAGAACTTATTTATTATGTCAAGAGGTAAAAGAAGAAGGGGGGAAAAGGAATCTTCTCACGCAACGTTCAAAAAGAAACACAAAACTGCCTTTTCAGTAAGTCTGGCAAAAGTGAGACAACTAAAGCAGCTAGATTCACAACTGCACGCGATATCTTTCTTCGGCTTAAAGCAATACATGTTTTTTTTTTCATTTGCTCTCAGCTGCATTGCTATACTCAATATTTATATATTTCTACCGATAATTTTTGTCTGAATTATTGTATATTTTATGTGTTAATGAAATCGCTTTGACTGCAATACTCGATGCTTATGCATTATTTCTGTTGAGGTAGTATTCTAAATTGCAATAATTTTTTTAGTAACTACTTAGCCTTCAACACTGCTATATTATACAAAATATTTCGTATTTATATATTAGTGGGGAAACTATATTTTTTGAAGTGTTGTAAAATTGAAATGGTTTTTTTTTAAAAAAAACACTGTTAGAAAGGAAAGCTTCTATAGTTCAACTTAAGGCTTGTATATTTCTGATGGAAATAATATTTTGAGGTATTTTAATCTTGTTTTTATGAAGTGACTTTTTTTTCTCTTTTATATTCAATTGTCCATCGTGATATAATTATGTTTAGAATGTTTACACTCATATTTCAAATTTATATAATGCACTTGTTTTTGAATTAAGCAATTCTTTTTAAAAGAAACCATCGCTATTATAGATTGCTGTATGTAATATTCACGATAATTGATTACTATAGCTAAAAGTTGAGAACTTTTCGTCGGAGTTTTATTTATAGAGAACATGACTAAGGTCATTGAAATAGAAATATATTATATTAGAGGTTTGGCTGGCTAAATGGTATTTTATTATCATGTTTATTACTATATGAGGTTATACACATCGTTATATATACAAACATGCTGTGTAACACGTTTACAAATCGGATTTTCATAACTATGTTTTTGTGTGTTTAAAAAGACTGTTGTTTAAAAGTACGAATTACATGTGTTTTTACAAAATGCATTTGTATTGGTTAAAATATTTTATCAGTTGCTCTAAAAAGCCTCTGTTTTATGATTCATTCAATTTCTACTAATAGAGTTCATACTCTCTCTATATTATATTTATTTATCTTCTTCAAATTTTCAATCGTTAATAAAATACATTTTAAAGCACTCAATTGAGCTGAAATTTTATATACACGATTATTTTAGATGACAATACAGTAATTTAATTATAATTAATAAAAATTAATTGATTAAAACTAGTTATTCAAAGAATTACAAATATAGCCATGTTGGCATCATTTTTGGTGACTTGTGTCAAAACTTGAAAAGGTTTTTTTTCTCACATTTTAAAGCGCTCATTTGAGCTGAAATTTGATATACACTATTGTTTTGCGAAACAATACGATAATTTAATTAAAATTATTGACTGTAATTAATTATTTAAATAATTACAGATACAGCCACGTTGGCTTCCTTTTTAGAGACTTGGGTTAAAACTTTAAAAGATTTTTTCCCCTCACGTTTCACAAAGCATTCAGTTGAACTGAAATTTTATATACACGATTTGTTTTAGATGACAATACGATACTTTAATGATAATTAATAAAAATTAGTTGCCACTTAATGTTGTGATTCTGTCATATGTATATACACATTTATATTAACTGTAACTATTTAATAAAAAGTAACTGAAAATTTTTTTTTGTTGTTGATCTAAGTAGAAACTGACTTAAAATTTTTTTTATATTACTTTTCTATCATTAATGTATAAGTAAATATATACTTCTGATCTCGCGGTATTTTGATCTGTTTTAAAGTATATCTTTCCTTAAAAAAGGTATGAAAGCGTTGAACATAATACCAACTTCTTTAAAAATGGCGGGGGTTTTAAAGGGGGGGGGGTAAAGCATGCGTTTAATGAAAAGAACAATTCTCTTGATTTCTTCATCCATCCATTTTACATTCATTATTAAACTTATATCACTTCTGCATATATTAAAAAAATGAGATGACCTACCTTGAGATTCCCTTTCGAAATGTCGTAAAAATTATGTTTGTAGCAAATTCTATTATATAACATACCATATTTACTCGAATCTAGGCCGCACTATTTTTCCAATGTTGATGCTACTGAAAATCGGGTGCGGCTTAGAATCGAAGCTAAGCATTAGTTGGATTGGGGGGGGGGAATTGAGTTTCCATCCCTTTTAAAAAGAAAAATGTAACCATCCATTATGTCCACTTTTATTGATGACTTATCCCAATCCGCAGTTTATCTTCTGTATTCAGTCTATCCTAAACATCGTTGTCTGCGCGTATTTAGGAGTTTTTTTTTGTGTGTGTGGTGCACGCTTTCTTTTAATCACCTAAACATCAAAGATATTGGTAGTAGTGTCAAGACGCGCATTCACTACGACGCAAGAAGAAAAGGGGAGATAATTTTATATGCTGAAAAAAACTAAACAGAGCAGTGGCCACTGAAAATTTAATACGGATAAAACAAATATACGTCGATGGCGTAAGCAAATGATGTAATTTTTGCTTGTAAATGTTCAACAGCCTTCAATCATTCTTTTTTTCTTCGAAAACATTCATTCAAAAAAAATGTTGCATAGTAAATGCATTTTGGATGGCACGGAAGACGACATCGTGTGGGAAAACGGCGAGTGGCACAATTTCGATGTCAGCTTGAAATGGGCATGATCCTAAAGGTTAGAGTAATTATAGGTTCAATTTGTATTTGAAATTTTTTATACTGGTTAATAAATAATTATTACTTCTTATTATTTCTGATTAAAATTGTTTTATCGGTTATTGATAAACCTTTTACATATTTTTTGATTTTTTCTCAAAAACGTGTAGGGAATTTGAGGTGGGGTTTAGAACCAATACCAGCTTAGATTCGAGTAAATACGGTAATATAAAAATTTCATGACATAGATAGTTTTCGACACATTTGTATAAAGAATTGTTGAGTATAAATAAATGTCTTTTCATTTAATAATTAACTAAATAAATCGGTTTAGACTGGCTGTACAAATGGTTTCCTCTTGCCAGCTCTATTTCAGCTATTGAGTAAAGTTTTTAATGTTCACTTAAATTTCATAAATTCGTTATATGTATTAAAACATTAAAATACTTTTACTGAAGGCAAACAATGATAAATGAAATATTTTCTTCAAATAATAATAGGCTTGAAAATTTTAAAAATATAGAATGTATATGTAAAAATTCAATTGTTGGTGAGTAACAAGCCTTCAGAGCCTTTGTGTTTAAGATACATCTTTAAATTTCAAGAACCTTGAAATAAAATATCAGATATTAAGAAAGAAATGATTAAATGTTTAGTAGTTAAAAAAGGAATTTCAAACAAATCTGTAATCTATATACTATTCAAGCCTCAAATAAGATACTACTAAAAGTCTATTCACAAATAAAGTAATTCGAAAAGCCTTAAAGTCATTGCTTATTTGAAGTATACACTTCAAATAAGCAATGACTAAAAATCCAAAAGTTAAGAGGTGATCATTAGGACTGAAAAATATGATTTAGGCAAAAACGTTTATAATTTTATGATTCAAAAGAAATATTTATTTACAGCATAATGTACTTCAAGATCCTTGATTGTCAATCATTATTATAAATATTCCCTAAGAAAGATTTACTTTCTCTCCTAGTAAAGTACATTTCTTTACATTATGTGTAAAATATACGTTCAATTTAATCTTTTTAAGAAGTTAAAGATCAATTAGGTTTATTATACCAGTTTAGAAAAGTCGTATTTAACTTAAGGTTTCTAAACACGAGATAAAATTTTAATGCACCACACTTGACGGAATATTTAAGCTTATAATATCAACTTTACCGATCAAGTTTTCCTCCACGCATTTAATTTTCTGTTAGAATATATTAAATAATTTCAACCAATTTTGACATGAGATTGCACAAAATGCTTCTATATTTAACTGAATATAAAATTCGCAGTTCTATAATAAAGACTTATTAAACAAGTTTTATCTATAGATATTGTGCTTTTATGTAAAATGAATTTGTTCAGAATGATTTTAATTTTAAGCACAATTGTGCTTTAATTTAAAAATTATTAAGAATTAAAGTATATTACCTTTAATGAATCAGAGTAGAAGAGGATAAATACATAATATATAATCGAGTTATATTCATAATATATATATTTCTATATAATATATTACAATATAATACAAATTACAGTCGTTTGTAAATATATCATTTCATTTTATTCTTATGATTTTACATTCAAATATCTTCATATAATAATTGAATTCATTAATGAATAAATTAATTTCACATCATAATTTGTTTAAAATGTTAATCTCCTATCTGAAAATTAAACTAGTCAAGAGTGAATAGAAATTATGTTAACTGTGATCATTTTGAATAAAAAATTTGGTAAAAAATCTGTCTTTCTCCCTCTGCTTAAGCAATGTGTGTGAATTTTTATACAGTCGACTCTCGCTCATTCAAACCTTCGTTAATACGAACCTCTCGCAAGTTCGAAGTATATGCTCATCCCCAGAAAAACTCTTGATATTTTTAAGTAAAATCTGTGGCTGGCCAAACTACAACGCGCGATAATTCGAAGTTTATCTCATAAAACTCTGGACAATTCGAACACTTACTATCATGTAGAGTCTTGTAACAAACAGGTTGGAGCTTACATGTTTTATGTTGTATTGTCTCTGCGTGTCTCCCATGTAACGTAGCCCCTTTGATGACCATCTGTCTGCCATCCATTCTTTGTGTTTCCCAGTTCCTCAAGCAAAAGGATACTTTTATTGCTTTCCTTCTTCAAGTGGACAACAGACCGACCACACTTGTTGTCCGACGTCCATATCTTTCGTTTAACATGTGGCCTTGCAACGCATGAGTTCAGAAAGGATGGTCCGCTCTTGTGAAGAAGAGATGCGTAGAATTGTGTATTTTGCGTCGGAGTGACATGACGATTTATTACTCATATGTGTGACTTATGGCATGTTGCACCAAATAGGGCACGGGCCGGACTGAACCCTGCCTTGAAGAACCAATGGTGTTGGGGACAGTGTCTGAGGGAACCGATAACGAGTTAAACAGACTTTTAAAGATAACAGATTTTTTTTTCATCAAAAAAGATTATATACAGTATGTATTCTTTTAATAATCGTTTTTAATACATAAATGTATTCTTTTAATACAGGACTTTTAACTTCTGTATAATAATTATACTGTATAATATGTACTTTTTAAAAATATTTTAAAATTTTATGCAAGTGTACAATTGTTGTTTTATTGCATACTGTCAAATTTAAATGTGTTAGAAGAAAATTTCTCTTCGTGTATTTTGGGAGTTTTTTCACTGGTCCTTCCAACTTCGAATTAGTGAGAGTCGGCTGCATATAAATAGTCAGGTATAAATCACTATTATATTGATGGAAAAATGCCTTATTACTAATACCAAGTTTTCTTTTCCCCTTAAGTCGAAACAAAATATTTTAAAATGCAATATTATTTTCGCTTAAATGGATAAATTACTTGATCTGTAAAATGTATTTCTCCTTCTGTACTTTATTACCTCACAGATAGGTTTTTAATTTATTGCTTAAGTAAAAAAAAATGAATGTTAAATGCTTAATGTTGTTAAAGTAAGAAAAATTGTTTTATTCTTTAAATATTGTTCTTGTTAAATTTTATCATAGTGTTGTATATATTATTACCACGGAGTTCATCATAAATAGGAAGATTACACCTTTGTTTCTGTAAAAGTTTTCTAAGTTCGAGCCGCAATAAGCAAATACCATTTGAGAACATCTCATCCAAGAGATACGTGAATAAGTGAAGGTTTCGTAGGTAGTTTATAACAAAAAAAGAACTTTAATTGAAAACGTCCATAATTAAAAATGAACAATAATATGCGTTTATTTGATAATAACATAAAAAGTCTGCAGTGCCAGAAATCTTATATGCACATTTCATCATTTTTGTGAAATCGAAATAATACTCTTCTCATTTTCTGGCTAGTTTTAAACCACAAAATCTCTGTATACTCTATTGAACTATCAGTGGCTTTAAGTGGGAATCCTATAATACCTTTCATTTTGACTAATTTATTACTTTTAGTCCATGCACCCATTGATAATCACGAAGCAAACTAGAAGACTTAACAACCAGCTCCGTAAAAAATGACATTTGTTTTTTGACTAATCCGTACTACAATGGGCACAGAACATCCACTGATTCAACAAGACTATTGCACCAATCTCATCATCTTGTCATTCAAGCATTGTCAACTACATAAATAGTAATTTGTCAATCGTTCTCCCCTCACTGCCACCTCCGCGAGAAAGATATTTACACTATTACCCAACCGTGACGGTCATCCAGTCTCTTGTTTTCTCCAAGAGTGGTCTGCTGCTCCAGACCTCTCTGGACAATTACCAGGCCGAAGAAAGACAGCCATTCGAAATGGAATTAAGCTCAATTTTCTTAAATCAATCAAATGAAGGGGATGTCATTTCGAACTGTCAGTTCCGAAACAATTTTAAGGAGGATTTTCTGCTAATTAGCCAGGAGAGAATGGTGGACTATTGACTGTTGGTACAGACTACCCTGTTCTTTTCTTGGTTCTTGAGTACTTGTCAAAATTAGGGGATGTATGGGAAAATTGTGGCCTCTTACAATAGGTTGATTTCTATAACAATTGTATGGGTTTTTCTTGTTTGACAGTATCATGGGTTTTTACATCTCTGTTTGATTTCCTAATATATTTTTCCTTCAAAATGGATTTCAATATTTGGTGTAATTTGTCACTACTTAATGATGATTGCTTCGCTTGTATTAGGTGTGTCATATAAAATGAAAACTGGTTTATTTTAATAGTTACACCGTAGAAATAGTTTTCTTAAGTATTCTATTCTTTCTTTGAAGATCCTACAGTACTGTAGAATATCTGTTTATTATTTGTATAAAGAGTAGACTTTTGTTAATTCGAGTGCGGTTTTTGAAGGTTCAAATGGCTGGAAATGGAAGGTTATGTTTAAGTAACTCAGGTGAGTTTTCTGTAGAGTTAAAATTAAGCTGTTCTGCATCTTCTAATTTAAAATTTTTGTGACCATTTTGCTGTGTTTTTTTTATCTATCTGAGGATTTAAAATTGCACTTCAGAAACAATTTTAAAATTCAATTTTTTAATACAGTTTCTGAATTATTTGCATTAATTTTTCTGCAGTATTTCACTATATTTATATTGGCCTATTTATAATAATACTCTTTGCATCATGTATGTGTTATCTTTGGAGTCCTTTATATGTAAATAAAGAAACATAAATTGTAATATTTTTAAAGTATTTATAATTTAAGCATTAAGTTTTCAAGCGTTTAATTTTTGATATGTTATTATTGGTTAATTCATCGTTTTTCTCACATCTAACCGTTGCAATTGCTTGAAAAAAATTGCAACAAATTAATTTCTTTTATAAGTTAAAATTATTCATACATGATTCATTTAAAGTTTCTACATATGGTTTAATATTATGCACTTTCTTACGTTACACTTATTTTTATCATTGTGTCATTATTATATATTATAATTTTTAATGGGCTCGGTAGCCTTGTGGTTATGGTCACTGAAGACCAGCTGTGTAGAGACGCTAATGCGTTTATTAAATCTGTCGAGGTTGAAAGTTCTCTCATTGGCCTGAGTGGTGCCAGTTTATGTGTTCTCCTCGTCACTTGACCATGGTTCAAAATTATGAGGTTCATTGCCAATAGCCCTCATGTGTCTTTATAGTGTGTTGCACGCTTGAAATCCACAAATCTGAAGTAATCCCTAACAGTGACGTCATCTTGCATATTTTATTTATTTCTGATAATATTGATGTTTAAAATTTATTGTCTTATAGTGAGTGGCAACAGTTTTGCTTTGTGTACAAAAGAGTAATAAAGGAATAGAACGAGATAAATGTGACGCTGTTGTTTCAAATGTTTATTTAATTTCTGTTTTTAATGCTTAATTATTTAACATCGTGTGACGTTAATAAGCCCCCAGTCATAATTTTTATAGTTACGAGTTTCTTTCTTTATTACTAAATAGATATTTTTCTTTTTATTACATTACTAATGTGTATTATGTTCCAGTGATTCTTTGTACGAGTTATCTAGAATACTGTGTATTAATAAAAATTTAAATATTATTAAAATATATATACTTGAAGCAACAATGGTGCATTAATATAAAAACAATTCACCTTTGATATTTTTAAGCCATTTTATGTAAATAAGTTTTTCATTGCCAAATCTCAATTTAGTGTCTAAGAAAAATAGCGAAAGAAACACTCGTGCTGATAATTTTAATTTTCCATCGCGCTTTATCATTAATTTTTAATGATAATGCGCCAGCAAAAATTTTGTTTTCAAAAGCAAGCAAAAAATAAAAGAAATGTTAGAAATTTTTTTAAAAGATATTTAAAAATATACGCAAACAGAGGAACGAAATGAGGCCAACAATTCTTACTTTAAATTTCGTAAGTCTTACATTGCATTCAAAAGTTTGTTAGGAGTCTAACTTTTTTTAAAAAAAAAGAAAATTATATATATAAAAAACTTCATTACGCAGAAAGGCAAGGTTCATTAATCTTTTTAATTAAAATCGAAATTAGTTAATTAAATTAGGACGAGAGGTGAGATTTTTTTTCATGCAGTACTTTTTAATGTTTTTTATTAAAAACTTCGTACTAATTTTTGGCCATTTTTTTTTAATTATAAGCAACTCCTCAACGAATAGTTGTTTTTTTTTAAATGTCGAAATCTGTGATAGTTTCAGATGAATATAATTGTCTACACGGTATAATTATCAGTGACGAATTATAAATTTTTTTCTCATTCGGATATCAGTTTTCTTTTTCTCATCCTTTTTAGGTAATTCTAAACCGCCTTTGTGTGAAAACTCGTTTTGTCAGAGATGAATTTGTATTATCCTCCTAGTAAACCTACCTAATCCTGAAATTGCTTGTACAATCACTTACAAATTGATTGATTCGCTAATTAAATGGGATAGCGCATACAATAAGGTATATTTTTTTTAATCCCCATCGTTATGTAGTGGCTTTTTAATTGAAAATTTAATCAGGAAATAAGTTTTGTAATTGCATCTGTGGAAAAACTAGATTACTGTAAATCCTAACTAATTAAAACTAAAATTAAAAGTCTGCTCATGCTAACAAATTTTGGGGATTTTTTTTTTCCAATCAGAGATTTTTCTGTAAGATTAATTAATCAGATATTTAAAAATATTGTTTTTCTATCTCTTTTTTTTTTTCCTTTAAAAAGTATACTCGTTTTATGGATATAATACTTGCTTAAACTTTTTTTTTGTTATGCTTGTTTGCTCTATTATATTTAATGTTATAAAAATTATAAAGAAAAACTTAATGATAACGTTGG
>BMAO01001277.1:0-17793 GCA_019973975.1 Trichonephila clavata
TCTCGACTAAAATAAAAATAATTTTAATCGTTAAATTTTGTTCTCGGACATATTCTCCTAAAAATTGGAGAAATTTCGAGCTATGTTGCAACTTGCATAAGTGGCATGACGGATATGACAATGTTATGTCATGACTATATATATATATATAGTCATATTCATGCCCATGAAAATGAAATATTGTTAACAACTGATTTTGAAGCAATATGTTATGATATTGCGAATTTCGAAAGTAGAAAATAAATTTTCATATATAACATTGAGCACCATAGGACAACACTAGGATACAACATGAAAAATATTTTGTTGCTAGTACATTGAAAGCTGTATCAAGACAACTTAAGGCCCTGACTCCCTAAGCAAAAGAATTAATGCTCCATTGATTCTTTAATCAAATTTTGTTTATATACGAGGGAAGTTTAACCAAAGCTATTTGTAATGAAATTAAACTTTATTAGTGTAGCGAGTGCTAGTTAGGTGAACTTCATTGGAACGTTCGCGCAAAAGCGTCTTCGCATTCTTGAAGAGTGAGAATTTTTGTAATTTATTAATTATATCTCAGTATTTTTTCTAGTGTTTTAGACACTACTCCGTTATTAGAATAGTTATTTCTTGCTAAAAATTGGCAACAGGGGGTCTGTTTACATTCTAGCGTCTGTTTTGTTCAGCTATATCTTTAGTCTTTTTTTTATTACTACAATTTATATTTTACGTTTAAAGATTTTAAAAACATTTTAGGTATGGCTCATGGTAACAAATCTCACTCACAAAAGTGAACAATTGCAGGGAATCAATATATGAACAAACATATAGTAATAAATGCTCAAGCTGAAAATGACACACCTGCTGCAAACTTTGAATGGGGTTTTCTCAAAATTAAGTTTTCGAAAAAAAACTCTTTACCAGATACATGATATTTCAATAACCAAACAAGATAATGATTTGAAATTCTGTGGGATTATTTATACAATTTTTCATAAGATAGACCATAACTTTGTTGTAGGTTAAATATTTTTTCATTTAGGGTTATTTTTATAAAAAGTTTAAAAAATTTCAAAATCTGTTGTTTTTGTTAATGTTACTAATCCTCCAAAGTTTGACGAAGTTAGACAAGATCAATAAGTCCGATGATTTTGATGAAATCGAGCACAAGAAGTGGAGGAGTATAAACATCCTCTCGAGAAAGGCTCTGACGGTCTATAATGAATTCAGGTGAAGGCTGTTGAACACTACACTTGTTATACGTTTTAAAGGTTTTAGTTATTAAAAATATTTTAATAAATTTTAGAATATTTATATGTCCACCAGCAAGACGTGCAATGACATTGGAGGAGCTTCTATCACAGGAAAGGGAAGGATGCATTTTACTTTGGTACCCGTAATGAGTAGGAGGCTTCATCCATTCCTCAATGAAATATAATTTTTTAAGTGTGAATAATTCTTGAGAAATAAAACAAATAGTAGAAGTTTGTTGTTTGCCGCCTTCCTTCACAAGTGTATCCGTATGTTCGTTCCCATGAATGTTAAAATACGATGGGATCCACTGACCGTGGATTTCGTGATTCTTCGAAATATGCTTCAACTTGGTCAAGGTGGAGAGACTAGTTTATCTTCAATATGATACTAGTTTCTCTGATGTTATAAGGAGCTTCGACTATCACCTTAAGATATCATTGTTCTAAGTGATAGTAATTTCAAATGGTGATATTCTGAAAACAATGTACCTTTTATTCACCAATAGTTTAAGTTATTTAAAAAATATTTTATCTTTAAAATACTTTTAAAGTGCATTGTGAAATAAAATGTTTTAATTTATTAAAAATAAAGTTTATAAAATGGCAAAAAGAAATTGGGGGTATATGAAATAAAAAAAGGGAAGAAGAAGAAAAATTAACCATTTTTGTTCCGAAAGCATTTTCTATGTCTACTTTCCATTCCATATTCTCTTGAAACATTTTCGCTCTAATTATTAATTAAGCATTTTAGTTTTTAATTATATACATATATGTCTTGCTAATTTCTCTCTCGCTTAACTTTTATCTCACCAAACCTCACGTAATTAACAAAGAATATTAGGTAAGAAGTGAATCTCTATAGTAAGTGTAACAATTATTTTAAAGCTTGCATAAGAATTAATTAGTCAACAGTATTATTCAATAGGAATATTTTTTTAAAAATTACAAATATATTGTTAGAAACTTATTTTATTTTTCTATTACTCTTCTTAATTAGTTCATTTCTTTGAATAAAATGTTTTGAAAAACATTTTTTTTTCAATACAGATCTACTGATTCAAAATAATTTTTGTTTTCTGTGCCGTTTTCTAAGTTTTTATTCAATTATAATGCAGCTCACAATTTAATTTAAATCGTGCAGTTAAAATGTTAAACTCGATAAATTAATAGCAGAACACATTAATTAAAACATAGGAATTCGATATTTTAATTAGTGTACTACACGATAAAAATTAAAAGATATAAAATATGTTCTCTCAATTCCATTCTGAACAATTTTTAAATAATGAGAACAGAAATTTTCAAAAGCGGGAAAAATGCAAAGTTTTTTTTTAAAAAAAGGCTGATACTTTCAATTCATTATGTGAAAAATATCGATTCAGTGATTTTTTGAAACATGAAAATGTCATAATAGAGTTATGCTACATAGTTTTAAAATATGTATGGGTGCATTCTTCTTTGAAATTGTATTTAATATGTATAGACAGAAAGAATAGACCGATAAATGAGTCATTTCAAAATTAGAGTGCAAGCAAAAAGTACATATTTAAAGATTTCTTTCCTAAAGTTAAAATAAAACCAAATTTGAGAAGAATGTGGGAGTAAAGTTACTTATAAGATATATTTAAAAGTTGACAATTAAAAAGAATTGGTGCATTTTAAAATACAAAATATTAAAGAAAAAATTAAAAGAATTTGTAAGCAGATTTATAAGAATGAGAAAAAGAAGAATTAAAATAAATAACAAATAAAATAATACTTTTTTAAGCAACATATTGTAAAATTCAGCGTATAATGTGCACTCTTATTGAAATTTATGGGAGCCCATTATACGTCGGGTACAAAAACGAGAGCTTTAAAAAAAAAGATTAGCAGAGAAAAAAAATTAATACTTCTACATATATCGAAATACTGTTTATTTAAAGGAATGACATTCCTTATGAACTTAAAGAATTGTAGTTCTAGAAGTATGCTAATTTTTTTCTTAAACTTTGAATAATACCTCGAATAAATGAATCCAAAACATAAGGAAAATGCCCATGTATATTTCGGGTTCCTTCGTAAAAAACGGGGTGCGCGTTATATAGCAAATATACATAAAAATTAAAAATTGCAGTTTTAAAGTATTGGTGAGTGTTATATACGCCGGATTTTACGGTATATACTTATAAATTATATATATTAGATTGATTTAAATCTAATTCAATGACAAGCAATAAAGAGAAATATAACAAGACAATATAGTTCAAAATAAGACGACAGTAGTATAATAGCACACTCTTATCTTTGTGAACTAAGATTGTAAGATAAAAATATTTTTAGGGTTTCCTTTTTATTTCCTTGTACAACTGAGCTATACGAAAGGGAAAATAACGTAAAAATAAATTTCTAAAACTATATACACTCACTTCCAAAAGTTCAGCCCGAAGATGTAAATTGCAAAAAAACAACAATACTGCTTTGATTGACACAAAATTTTGCAGTAAAGTAGCATATATATTTATACATAAAATAAAATCAATAATTATATACAGAAATGAAAAGAATATTAAATTTTTTGTAAGTTATCAGATAATGTCATACTGGAGACTTAAACAGAATTATGTATAAAGTGAAAAACTGCATAAAATGAAAAGAAGGACATTAATAGGGTATGTGATCCCCCCTCATCTGTATCCAAATTATACACCTTGTGACCATGCTTTCAATTAGGTGGTCAACCACCGCAGAATTAAGCAATCGCCATTCTTCTTGTAGAGCAGTTTTCAGCTCAAAAAGGGTGGCTGGAGGTGGGAAACGTGAAGATACAACACGGCCGAGAGCATCCCAAAGATTTTCAAAGGGATTAAGGTCGGGTGAATATGCTAGCCACGCCAGACGCGAAATCCTTTCACTCTCCAGGTAGTCATCGACGATGTCAGATCTATGGGGACGTGCGTTATCGTCCATCGAAACAAAAGTAGGGCCAACTGCTGCAGCGTACAACCTCACAATGGGTTCCAGGACTTCATCTTGATACCGGACAGCCGTCACAAAACCCCGTTTAAAGATGTGCAGGTCGGTGCGGTATCCTAATGAAATCCCTGCCCACGCCATAATGCTTCCGCCTCTGAATGCGTGATGTTTGGTGGTGTTTTGGGGCTGATTGCGTGTTCCTTGTTTACGCCATATCGTTATACGCTTGTCATCTGGCTTCAGAGCAAATCTTGACTCATCAGTAAACATGACATTACCCCAGTCAGATACAGTCCAATTGCCATATTCCGGGCACCATTTTAATCGTGCCCCTCTTGATTAGACGGATAGAGAAACACAAACTCGAGGTACCCGGGCATACAGTCCATTCATATGTAATCTTCGGCGTACAGTAGTTGCAGATAGAGCCTTACCAATGGACGCTGTAACCATAGATGTCACACGTGTGGAGGTCGCTCTGTGATTCCGCTTGGCTACAATAGGCAATATATCGATCTTCCGCGGGGGTTGTAACCCTTGGGTGACCACCTACGGGCCTTCGGACAACTGTCTGTGTGTTTTGGAATTGTTTCCATAAGCGTGAAATTACAGAATGATGAACGCCGAAGAAAAGAGCAGCATCTGTGATCGACTGCCCTGCTTCAATCCGCCCCACCACACGCCAGCGCTCATATTCTTCCATTCGTTTTCTGGAAGTCATAGAAACACGTATGTCTTGAAAACAAATTATACGAAAGTTTTAAACACCTTCTATCAGCACTTACAATCAACTTCTGTAACCCTTCATAAAGCTGGCTATTTATAAGACTGCCCTTTTTGCATATTTCTTGACATGAAAGTACGATTGGCTGTTACCTAACATATTTGCATACTTCCATCTACCTCTGCAGTGAATTGTATCCTCTTCAATTCTGATTGGCTTCCGGAAATTCGCATTTTCCTCTCCGTGCTTAACTTTTGGAAGTGAGTGTATATACTGTTATGAATATAATGAGTGTATATAATGAGCACTTAAAATACTATATGATAGTGGACAATACCAAATACCATGCGCGTAAGCATTAATCTTCAGACCAAAGCTAGGAAAATAAAAAATCTAAATAAATATAGTAATTTTTTTTTGAAAATCTAACGTGTAAAGCAACATGTAAAAAAAGCAAACAACTAGTCTCCCCCCTCCCCCAAAAATCAAAACAGGATTACACAAAAAAGAAATTGTTGAGATAAATTATACTTGTAATTAGAGCTTGAAAAACATGAAGACCAGAAACAAATTTTAAATATTTATTGGAACGGAGAGATGAAAGTTTAACTTGCTAAAAGTTTAAATGAAAACAAAAATTATCAGAAAATTATAACTTACGTCTTGATCCCATCGAGGGCCGTGGGTAGCCTAGTGGTTAGAGCAAGAAACTCTAGACAGGAAGACCTGGATTCGATGCCCGATGCTACCAAATGCCCTGCGAGTACACGTGGAGCACGTGTTCGTTAAATCAGTGGGTCCGATAGTCTTGTGGATGACCGCCGCAGAAACCACGGGTTTAGGGGGCTGGTGAATATTTCTTTTCCCTCCTGTTCCATGCCTAAATTGTGGAAGTGGAGATAGGTGGTGTCGCCATCTATCGTATAGAATTCCAGCCTGTCTCGGGATCTGGCAACTTTCATTCCTTCCCTGGGAACGAAACGACATCAACAACACAACATGGTCCCATCTTGGGAAAATATGTAAAGATGATAAATACAATTCAATAAAAATAAAATTTTGACACAAGTCATTAAAGTTGAATTTATTAAAACAATATACATAAATAAAATCAAAAGCGTAGTTAAAATCAATAAACAATAATAAACAAATTTTCCAACACACTAAAAATTATGCTTGTATAATTATTAACTAAATATTGTTTTGCATTGTAAATAATTATGAATATTACTTCCATAAAAAAGATATATGTATCTTCGAATTCCCAAAATGTAATTAAATATTGTTAAAATTAAATGTTTCCATTTTATCAACAAAAAAATAAAAAGAGGGAATCCCGAAAACGTGGCATCCGATAACCCGCAGTCCAGATAACTTGGTCACGCCCTTGCTGGTCGAAAAAAACTTACTTGTGCCAGTTAATGAAAAGGTGCCAGAAAATGATGAAGACAATAAGGGTGAGGACACCGTACAAACTCCTAAAATATCCCACAGTGAAGGACTAAAGGCTTTCAAAACCACCGTTCAATATTTTGAATATAGTGCTTCGGTAATGGACTTAGTGTTCCTTCGTTTTCTTCGTGGAGCAGTAAAACGTAGAGAGCAGTGCGGAAAACAACAGGACATTGCGCATTTCCTTAAAAAAAGTTGTCAGTTTTTGCAAAGTCGATGACTTGATATTCCTTTTATAAACGGATTTACGCCTTCTTAAAATATTTTTCTGGGGTGTGTCTGATCAGTTAGTATACTGTGTACTTATGTATTCACTAATTTTCATTTGCATGAAATAAATGCTCTATGCTTTCATAAAGTACGTATTTTACCTATGCTTTAGGGTATTTGGGCAGTTTATTTTCTATTGTATTTCAAGCAATCAGTGAACATAAATGGAGTGTAACATTTTTTGAGGAAGCCTTTTTGTAACTATTCTTTTTAAACCCAATTCTCGAAAAACCCAGCATTTTCTTAAACTCGGCCACCCTTCGGTACACATTATTAGAAAAAGGTTTCGGGAGTCTACTGTATTATGATTTCATTTTTGATGTGCAACATCTTTACTCTCGGTTGCTGGATATTTGTTGGAGTGATTTCGTGAAAAGGGACGGAAATGCGTAACAGGAAGTCGAGGAAGCGCGCGCTTGGTGGTGTCTCTTCACTACCCTCGTCTCGAGGTCCAACTCTAGTAGCAATTAAGCCACCAGCCTTCCGCACATACCAGCAAGTCTTATTTGACTTCATCCGGAATAAACTTGCGATTCTTACGCTCAAATGTCAAAGTCTCAGGGCTCGTTGTGTGTGAAATCTGAGGATATATTTACATATATATGTAAACTATGTATTAATAATTATATTTCCTGTTAAGTGTCTGACAAAGCTCATCATTCTTTAAAAAATACGATTAAGAAATAGGGAATTATCTGAATAAATATTTGATTGCGTATCATTTTCATACTTTGAGGTTAATTCCTGTCGCTGTCAATATAATATTTTTAATTGTGATCAAAAAAGATTTCTCAATTAAAAAAACTAATTAAGTAAATGGATATTTTTGATTTTCTATAAGATTTCTAATTTTTAAACATGCGCTTGAGGGTGTCTCTTCGCTACCCTCGTATCGGGGTCCAACTCTAGTAGCAATCAAGCCCACAAGCTTTTTGTTTTATAATGTTAAATTTAGCATTTCAGAAGATTGGAATTCAAAAACTCGGTTTCGTTTACTTGACTCTAAATCCACTTCGCACATACCAGCAAATCTTATTAGACTTCACCCAGGATAAACTTGCGATACTTACGTTTAATTTTCAAAGTCTCAGGGCTCACCAAACAGATTTCGACGACGTTATTTCACAAACTCACTCATGTTGGCAGAGACGTGGTTAGATAAAAACGAACGTGTTTCAATACCTAATTGCTGCGTACAATTTAAACGTCCGAGCCACAGAGCAGCTGGTGTTGCTATCTGTCCAAAACAGAACCAATCACATGTGGGGACTCCTCATATGGACAATATTGATCGTCAAACAAGTGGACTGGGTAATGCTAGTCAATATATTGGGGACATATGTGCGGCAGAAGGCTTATTTGAAAATGGACAAACAGTCATTTTGGTGGTCGCATACATTTCTCCGAATCAAACAGTTAAAAAAATTAAAGATTTCCTGCATTTTGTACTTTTACCGTATACCGAAGGTGGTTCTACTCTTTTTTAAAAAAAAACTATCACTCGCTTACGATGATTTTAACGTTAACTTCTGTTTGCCAGAAGCTAAACCGCTCATAGCTTTTCTGAAAGATGAACTCAACCTCGAAATGAACACAAATCGAGCGAGTGAGTGAGTGAATATTAACGTCGCACTGTTCAGCTACACGAGGGCTTTTGGCGACGCGGTCCGCGTAATTTTGAACCATGGTCAAGTGACGCGGACAATACCTGAGCTGGCACCCCCCTCTCCTAACTACCACATCAAAGGGACGACGTTTGAGCTCTCGACAGATTTAACGTGCATCGCTCCCCTACATGGCGGGTCTTCAGTGGTACTGGGATCGAACACATGACACGCTAGCCACGATCCGATGCCTAGACCACGTGGCTACCGCGGCCACGAACACAAATCGAAATGTTTCGACAACTAACAGTGGTACTGTTATTGACGCTGTTTGTCAACGATTTTTAAATACTTTGAAATCACAAGTATATGTGACATATTTTAGTTTTCATAAATCTATTGTCTCCGCTCTCCCCCAAATTGAACAAGAACAAATATTTTTGATAAAAAATTGCATTACACCTTGTGTTAATTAAATAAAAATTTTATTAAAAATATAATTGTTCGATAGAAAATTATTTCCAATCATACCCGATTCATTTTTTAGGATTAAAGCCACTATTGCGTATTTACCACGATAACATGTCAGATGTTACACACTATATGCGACTACTGTGTGTGTGTGTGTGTGTGTGTGTGTGTGTAAGGCTCGTTTCTTTTTTTCTTTCTAGAATACATCAATCAATGTAACACGTAATAAAAGTATTAATCTTTGATTTTATTAGATTGAGCTAATTAAGACAGCAATCAATATTAGGATTATATTCCTTACTTTAGACTAAAACATAGATATCTAAAAATATCCAAAATTATTGTTAAGAATATAAATATTTTCAATAGAACGTAAATATAAATTAACAGGAGTATTGCTAACAGATCCACTTTGTGAGAAAACTAATTTGTTGGGGTACAGATTACTATTAATATTGATGTAACTTTCCCTTTACAATAGTTAATTAATAAATTTCAAATTGTAGAATTTTACGCTATTATTTCTATCAAACTCAATGTAATTTTCTGATAAAACCTTAATTATTTATATATACAGTGTTTTACTTCAAAAAACGCTTTAAAGTTTGTTGGAATTTAGACTTATAAATTGGCATCTCCTATTGGTTACAAATATGAATTTATTTACTATTTTTGTCCACAAATTTTATAAACATTTGTACGTCAAAGAAGCAACATGCAGAAGAATTACGATGCACAAAAGGATTTTTGATGGTTCCTAAGATCACAGCCTTAATACTTCTAATACCGTAAAAGTTTCTGATACGCAAATGATTTTCCGGTTTCGACTCGCTGATCCGTCAGATTCTATGGCAAATGTAATAGCATATCATCTCACCGCGAAAACTGAGGATGCGGTAATTTTTAGGAGATATATTTACGGTTAAAAACTGTATTTCCCTTTAGAAGGGTAAAAGAGAAGGTTAAAAGAAAAACAATTATACGTGATATTTTAAACGATTCAGAACCCTCATGAATTAATATATATATATATATATCAAAAATAAATTGAAATAGTGTATGATTACATGTGTGTTAAAGTGTGTATATATGAGCGTTTAATATTTATATGAATGTATGCATTTATCTTGCCAAATAATTGCATGCTTATTATTCCTTTAAAGTCCTTCACATTTAAACAGACATTTTTTGACCTAATTCTAATAAATATTTATTTTATACCTTAAAATATGTTTTCCTTTTATGTTAATTATACACAATATTCTTTCATTTATTTACATTTTTTTTTTGGAGGAAATTCAATGCATTTGTGCAAAAACCTAATATAAACACTTATAATAAAAAGTCTCCTATAATAAGTTTAAAAATATAATATAAACATCTTCCTCCTCCCCTTTCTTTAATTTTCCTTCTAAAATGTTACTTACGAGATATTTCCGGTTGATCATTATCTCAATCGACGGATCTAAAAAGTGAATGGTGCCTTACCGATATGTATTTCTGATTAGAGTAGTCTATGAATCCCCATACTTCCCTGTTGTAAGGGTAAAAATATACAATGTACTTCTTATATATATATTGTTACGAATTTCCTGCGATGTGCTTAGAGTAAATTCAATAAGCAGAATCCTTTTAAAAAAATAAATAAAGCTATTTATTTAACGAAGACTACAAGAATAACACTGCGCATTCAATAGCTCAGTCACCAGCCTACAGCTTGCTTGCTGTCTAAGGCTCCAATCCCACTCCTAATCTTTCGTGCTTGTTTTTATATGCTCTCTGCCGGAAGTGACGTCACTAACAGGAAGTTATGTCATATTAGAAAAATCCAGAACCTTGGAGAGAATTCAAGAAATCAGGATCCCTCTAGAAAATTCTCTCTGTCGCCAAGGTTTCCAACTTCCGTCGCCAAACTTGGCGAATCGACAAAAATTAGTTGCCTAAAACATCGCCAATGAGCCAATATCTCGCCAATTTGGCGACTTGCTATTGAAATACAATGGGATACATATAACATTCATTATCATAAGACAAATTATACCAATTTACAGAATTCGTAACATTATACATGTTCACAAATATAACGATTATATTACGGAAATATGTGCTGTATGAGAAAGAGCAATACTATAGCATTTAGTGGGAAGAAACTCCTCATCAACGAAATGATATCTATGTTGTGCAAATGTTGAGCATATTCTTTCGAAAAACAAATCATAATACATATTTGCCCATCTGTTAAGTTAACAATCCTCGAAATGAATTCACCCCAAATCGTAATCTATACCCATGGCTCAAACTTTGAGTGTGTAAGAAACCTATAAAGAATAACTGTTATGTACCTAACTTCCTCCGCAGCAGCTGTTCTCAATTGGTTTTCCAAATTACCTTCCTCGCACTACAGAAACGTGAAAGCAATTTTTCTAACTAAAGACGAACCGAACATTTTTATTACCAGTTGGCACAAAAACCAACATTCGTTGATCGCCAAATTATCGCGTCTGTCATAAGCATTTTGGTGCAATGTGATTTGGTCTGAGAGTTGGAATGTTTCTGATTCGTGTTCTACAGAAGAGCTTAAACGAGCAAGCAAGATGTGAAATTTGTTTTTGTACCCATTTGCGAAAATGGCCGTTCTTTCAAATGAACCCTTGATGGGTCTGTTTCAACAAAACCCTCTTGATGAAAGTCTGTAGTTAGCTTCATTACAATCAATTGTTTACTTCTTCCTTTACCTTTCTCTCAACAAATGACTGATCGCATGGTTTTAACGTAACATTCAGTTTCGATTTTTTTTTAATAATATGAAGATTGATAAAGTTTGCAGACATTTCTTATAGTATTATGATCATTATATTAGTTTTCTGATGACCTTTAAGTAGTCTAGAGGTCAAAGAGTAAATTTTTCACTAAAATTTTATTTCAATAATTTATTTTTCGCTATAAAAGTAAATAAAAAAACTAAAAATTTTATGCCCGTTTTTTAAAAATATTAAAATATTACTATTATAGTTTTACCATAAAAATTGAATGTGAGCGAATAAATTCCAATTTATAATCGATAAAAATTTTTGAAGGGATTTATTAGAATATAGGATAACAATATAGCTGGAATTTAATTATATGTTAAGTTCGTTTATATAACGGAATTAAATAAAATAGCATATCAAAAGCATTTTATTTAGTGCGGAGTTTATTTCGTTTTAAAAAAAATGCTTGATTTTAGTCATATAGATATGGAGAGATGCATATCAAGAAATTTTCAAATTTGAATAAAATGATATAAAATGACAAAACAAAATTAAGAGTGAACCTCATAATTTGTTTAAGAAAGATAAAAGCTATTGTGATAGTAAGTAAACATTCTTCATTTAAAATAACTGATTCTACCGTAGAAAATCGGCATTAAAAATATCTCTCATTTAGATAAAATTTCAATGTGTTTCATTGTGTTGCGTTTAAAAAAATGCTTGATTTTAATCATATAGATATGGAAAGATGCATATCAAGAAATTTTTTAATTTCAATAAAATGATATAAAATGACAAAAAAAATTAAGAGTGAACCTCATATCTTGTGTAAGAAAGAGAAAAGTTATTGTGATAGTGCGTAAACATTCTTCATTTAAAATAGCTACATCTACCGTAGGAATTCGGCAATTAAAAATCTCTGATTTAGATAAAATTTCATTGTATTGTAGATTAACACTTAATGATTTACTGAAATAAAATGAGGGAAACATAAGAAATGGTCAGTTTGTTCGATGAAGGACATACATTTGTGGAAAATATATTTTCAAGCTAATGATCTAAGAATGCATGTATGCTTACAAGTTTTAAATAATCATGCAAAAACAAACTTAACTCTCAAAAATTTCCTGAGATATTTTTAAAGCCTCACCAATACTCAAATATTAATTATTAATATTTGAAATTATATTACTCAAAATATCTAAAAAAAGTGATTGTAAACATTAAGATAACACTGGAACAATACTGGTAAGAAAACAGACAATTGCAATGATTGTTATTGTTTTGATTCTATTTCCCCTCCTTTTTTTGTAAATGCGTCTAAATAATCGAGGCAATTTAGTTGCTGATGTAATTTCCACTAAATTGATCCTCTTAGAGACTGAAACTGTCTCTTTTTTTTTCTTTTTTGTTTTAAAATTGTTGGCTTGTGTTACTTTATTCTTTGATGAAATCAAGCTTTGAATTCCTGAAAAATTAAGAACAATATATAAGAAAAAAAGTTGTATCTGCTTAGGGACACGAAATAACGCTTCAAACTCCAGTTGTCGAATTAAGGTCTCCTTGGATCTAATTCCAAATGAAACTTTTCGCTTTCTATCTGAATTTCTTTTGTGTAATTTTTCCTAATTATATTTAGTCAATTATTTATCCAAATTCGTAATATTATTCTGGTACTTTTATTTGATTAATATATTTCATTTATTTTCCTTAATTTTGTAAGCTGCGTGCAGGTAATTTTTCGATAAATAAAATTTTAATTTGTTTATCACAAAATAGTTTGTCTTCTGCGTGAAAAAAATGAAACTGTATTGTTTTGATGTTTGAACAGTTTTAATATAAAGGAATACTAGAAGAAATTAGTAGCTCTTTCTAATTTATATTGTTCTGAAATTTTTTAGTTATTTTGTTTTCATGTTTAACATTTAAATGTTGCTTATTATCGTTTCTATTTAATTTTTTCCCCTTATTTGATCTAATTTTTGACACACATTTACATTTTGTTGCAATAAACAAAGTAATGTTTTTATTCTTAAAGCAAAATTGTTATTCTTATTATTTTGCAGCTCTAATCTCGAAGTTCAAAAACACTCATGTCAGAAGTTTCAGTAAAAACGCCATTTGGGGAAATTTGCTTGCATCTTTAAAGCTACATTTTGGAATTATGTTCTCGAAAAAAGAGTACAAGTGCCTGCTCTTCATTTCTCTTTGTGATTATATTTTATTCTATCATTTTAATTAACTTATTATAACTAATACGTTAAAAATATGTTTTTCAGCAAATAGATCCTCATTTTCTGAATAATTTTCTCGACAAATCATATTTTTTTGGAGTTCACTTTTTAATTGAAATTTATGAAATGAAATTTGTAAGGTTATTTATAGCATTTTTAATAAATGGAAGGAACTCTGATATTGTGTTGCATGGAAAAGTTCTTTTTTATGTGTATTTTAAAATGCTTTTAATTTTTTTTTGTATATCATTTTAAATATTTTTCTTAATTCTGTATATGTATATGTATTTGTTTTTTAAATATCTCTTGATATATTTCTTGTTTTAATCGTATTTCTAGCGTATCTTGATTTTTCAGTATAATTTTTTTATACTCATTTATTTTGTTTCTTTTTATGTATTTAATTAGTTTCTTTTTATGATTTTATGCTTTTATGTTACTTTAACTATTATCATCTACAAATGTTTCTTTTTTTATTTTGTTTTTGTATTCTCAAGTAAGACAGAAATCACGGCAGTTTTCAAAGGTCAATAATTATTTTATTTTATTTTTAAGAAAAGCTTTTTTGAAAGAAAATAAATATGAAATAATGAGTGGAATATTCCAATGTTTAATTTAAATCTGTATTATTTTCTAGAGAATTTGAATTTATTAGCACAACAATTCAAGGTTGTGTGCCACTAGTTTTCTTAAAATATTTTTATTTATTTTCTGGGAATTAAAATAACGATTTTCAATTTTTCAAATAATAAAAAATTCTGGGAAAGTTTCTAGAATTGTCTTAAAAATCACTGAGAAAGTTAAAAATATTATTCCTTGTTTTATACGGTAATATTAGTTTAATAATTTTCTATAAAAATTGACTCGTTTTAATCATAAAAATAAATCTTTGACACGCAATATTAAAAGAAAGACTAATAATAATAAGGATGTTATGCTTCTTTAGTATATAATTTCGAACATTCATATTTCTTCATTATTTCTTTCTGTTCATCAATGGGTTTTGTTTTCAGTGTGTGAATGCATACCTTTCTTTATTAAAGAAAGTTCTTGTTAACCTTAAGTGGTAATTTGTTTCATAAATTACGATTTTACATATTTTCATGTCAGCTTTCATTTTGAAAAAATCAGCTATGAATTATAATCGGTAATTTTTCTTTTCTTCTCGTAATGTGCATGTTGCACTAAAATTTTATTTTTAAAATAATGTTTCTTTTAGCGTTTTTGCTTAAATATAGTTAGAAAAGTTTCCTAACAATGGCAATAATCTGTCGATAACAGAATTTGTGACTAGAATCATAATTTTGTTCTATTCATTATTTTTTTGTATTCTTTTATTTCGAAATACTATGTTACAAATAAGGTCTGTTAACTACTCTAAATAAACTATGTATAATTAATTATAATATGGAAATAATATATTATTCGGTCACACATTAACCCCTTGTGCTTTCCGCTATCCCCAGAAATTCCAGATTTCCAGCATGTTTTATTTTTATTTTTGACGCTGAATAAAGCGCATGCTCGTTCGTTTTTCGTTTCTCTTTCTAAAGTTCGTATACATATTTTTGTTGTTTATTTTTACTTTTTCTTGACAACATGCATTATTGCTGGATTTTAACGAAAGTGATCTTGACTGAGAATATTTGAGGGAAACCAATGAGTATGACAGTGACTCTGATGCGGATTTATCAGTTTGTGATGAAGAAGAAGAAGAAATGGAACAAAAGTGACAATACACTTAAGTAACACATATGAAAAAGCTTTTTGTTCCAACTAATATTTCGAGCAATTTCACAAAGATTTGCAATTTTAATTTGCCTTTTTTAAAACAAAATTGTAACCTAGATATATTGTAATTTTTTTTTTTATAATTTTATACAATTCCAATTAAAAAAATCTACCTTACGATGTTTCCTAACTTTTTTATAATTTTATATAATTTCAATAAAAAAAAATCTACCTTACGATGTTTCCTAACTTTTTTATAATTTTATACAATTCCAATAAAAAAAAATCTACCTTACGATGTTTCCTGTCTTGACACCTAATTAAGCTATGTATCCACTTGAGGTTACAATGGAATTTTGCTCCATACATAGCATGCATCCACTAGAGGCTACATGGTGCTCGAGAGGTTAAGAATATATTACTCATGCAAAATCAGTCTCTATGATTTCACTCTTATATCATACAAAAGGCAGCGGTAGCCTAATGGATGGTTGCGGTAGCCTAGTGGTCATAGTAACGAACACGCGTCTGACGTGTCAAGAGTTTGAGCTTTGTACTGCTGAAAACCCGCCGTGTGGAAGGAGCCGATGCACGTTAAAGATGTCGTGGCTCAAACGTCCTTACGTTGGTGTGGTGTGAAAGTTAGGAGAAATGGTGATAGCTTGGGTGTCGTCCTCATCCCTTGACCATGGTTCAAAATTACGAGGTCCATCGCCAAAATCCCTCGAGTAGTCGATTATTGCGACGTGAAAAAATCACTCATTCGCTTACAGTAGCCTACTGGTTATGTTTACGAACTCGTGGCATGAGTTCGAATCCTATAGCTATTGAAGATCCACTGCGTAGATGCAATACGCTGATGCACATTAAACCTGTCGAGGCTCTCCCGTTGACTTGGTGTGGTAGTTTCGAGAGAGGAGTGAATGCGATGGAAAAGTAATCGGTCTGTACTGTTTGAAGAAATCTTTATTTTGTCACAGTTACACAAAATACATCTGGTGGCTCTTGCGTGCCCTCTTATGGGGAAAAATAAGAAGGCTTAAAAAAGGTTACAACAAGGGGTGCCAGCTCGTATGTACCCCTTGTTACTTTACTGAGGTTGAAAACTTCTAGGCCTGTTGCCAATAGCCCTACTGTTGTTTTATAGTAGGGTATTAATCAATACTCTCTCACGTTATACTCTCTCACAACCTTTCAGTTATGTTTTAAATTATTCGTAGAGTATCATAAACTCATAAATTTATAACTATAAAGTGACCCGTTTAATCCGTGGTTGTCTGGATCCATAGTTACCAAATCAGAAATATTTAATATGAATTGAAATTTGCAGTATTAATATAAACTGAGCAATAATATAAATTTCAACTTTGATATGAACTTCCCGTGGGATTTCATTTCCACATAATAGGAAAATAACATAATGCATTTGCTTTGAAAACTTGCTTTTATTAAAATACACACATTAACTTTACTTAGATTTTAATAAAATAAGCAAATGGAAGAATTTTACTTGGTTTTTAGCGAAATGCGTATAAAAGTTCCCAGTACCAAAATTATTTAAAAGCAACGTTTCTCTCATGATTTATCTTTCTCACTCTCTCTCTCAGTTATGTAAAACAATAAGTAAAGAAACGTTTGCATTAAATTGCAAAGTAACTGGTTAATTCGGGAAAGTAAATTTATTTTTAAAATTTATGTATTTCAAGGACATATAATGTTTTAATATGTGTGTATGTCAATTACATGTAATAAAAATAATCTATTTATTAACGGAACATATAAATATTATTTTAAAAAATTGGTTTATTGTTTTATTAATAGAAAGGGAAAAAATATTAATGTCCGAGCTTGACAGACAATCTTGTCATTATTCGAACAAAAGATTATAAGACGAAAAATAAGAATTATGTTAAAATAAAATTTAGAAGTGATATCACAAGCCATTGCTGATCAGAGGAACAATGCTTTTATAGGGTTCTACTTTATGTAAAATTATATTACATGATAAATTTAAATATATATATATAGAAGTTTATTATTATTATTATTATTATTTTTATCTTATAAGGCTGAAAATTAAAAAAGTAAATGTGTCTACCTTCAAATAAACAGTAAAGATTAAAATACATATAAACTTATTAGCTATAGAAATGTTTGCATGCGTGCTTGTGTTTATGCAATGGAACACAATAACTGAATATAAATATTACTTAAAAATCTAATTAAAAAAACTATGGATAGTTTTTAAAATATTGCACATCATTCCTTATAAAACGAAATAACAATTTGCTCTAATTAACCATTTTGTTCGTAAAAAAATCATCAGTTGGGTCGATGAGTGATTTTATGCCTTTTTATTGATCAAAG
>BMAO01001278.1:0-21489 GCA_019973975.1 Trichonephila clavata
AGTAAAATAATAATAAAAATGGAAATGGACATAAAAGGATAACTTCTTTCCTCTATTTTGTTTTTCTAAATTCTCAGGTTATTATTAAATTGAAAAACTTTTAATATTCCAAAATGCATATTGAATTTAAACGCTACTATGTCTCAGGTAATTTTAACCATATCAGATATCTTCATAAAACAAATTTCGCAAAAATTATTTTTGAGAAGCCTTCGTAAAGGGAACTTTCAAATGTATGAAAACGTAATAATGCTTCAGCAAAATGAAACCACATTAATAAGGTATAAAATTTTTGTTGCGAACGTAAATTGTATATATATATACACTCATGTCCATATATTAAGGATAATTCAGAATCACACTGAAATTGAACTCTAAAATAAAAATTTCTCCTGTAGAATTATCACACACATCATGAAGAAGAATATGCAAATTACAGGAAACCACCAGATGGCGCGGATAGTACGTCACAAGGACGAGAGGGTAAGAGATGGGTATATGAGGAATGGTGGCAAAGAAGTAAAATTGTTCACAAGCACTTTAAAGCCTTTCAGTGCAGTAACCGCATAGTTATGGCACAAAGGAAGCATTTGGATGATTTTTTACGTGGTAGAATTATCGGACAACCGGAATGTGGACGTACCCAGCTGGATGTATCCGAGGAACTTGGAATCACCCAGAGTGTCATCTCCAGGCTTTGGCAACGATTTCAAGATGATGGTAATGTGAGTAGATGTTACAGCACAGGTCGCCCCCGAGTTACATTGCCGAAAAAGACCGGTATTTGGCGGTTACTGCCAAAAGAAACAGACGGAGCACAGCATCAGACCTATCTCGTCAGCTCTCTTCAGCTACCGGTACGACAGTTTCAAGGCAGACCGTGTACAGACGCTTAGGGCCTATTGGTCTATAGGCTCGTATGCCTGTCAGATGTGTTCCTCTTACCGCAACTCAATGTCGCCTGCGATTAACCTGGAGTAGAGAGCATGCATTGTGGACACCGCAACAGTGGTCTTGTGTGATGTTTTCCGACGAGTTCAGGTTTAGTTTTCAGTCTGATTCTCGCTGGAATTTCGTATGGAGAGCGCCAGGTACCCGTTACCACCAAGAGAACACCTTTAAACGACACCGTTACGGTGGTGCAGGAGGGCTCGTTTGGGGAGAAATTATTATTGGTTCCAGAACTGACCTGCATGTTCAGAGTGTAACGATGACAGGCCACATCTATCGGTATGTCATTCTGGAACAACCTGTACGTTTGTTTCGGGGCGCCATGGGTGCTGGATTTCGGTTTATGGAAGACAACGACCGTCCCCACCGTGCAAACATTGTAGACGAATGCCTTCAATCGGAGGATATCACCCGTATCGATTGGCCAGCATACTCACCAGACTTGAATCCAATGGAGCATGTGTGGGATATGCTTGGCCGACGAATTGAAGCGCGTCAACACCCTCCCACCTGTCTACCGGAACTTCGGAGGGCATTGCTTTATGAGTGGTGTAATATTCCCCAAGATCAGATTGATAATTTTATACTCAGCATGCGTAGGCGTTCTAAGGCCTGTATTGCATCGTCCCGGAGACATACTCCGTATTAACCATCATACTAAAAAGGTTATACTGTTTTTTGTAAATAGGTTCTTTTTTAAAATTTGCTCCAGGGAGTAAAAATCGCAATTTTTAATAATCATGTCAAACATATAGCATCTTTTTTGCTCTTTACCTCTTGTTTAACAAATAGACTTTGCAAATAAGTCAAATTTGTTTTACTTCTGTCTCTTTCTTTCCCTGAACTTCATTAACCTTAATTTATGGACATGAGTATATATATATATATATATATATATATAAATCCACCCTGAAATGTAGAAATGTCAAAATTAGTCTAGAAAATATTTTAAAATTACGAAAAATACACATGACTGACCCTGGGGTATCAGCTGCCCTCGTGCAGAGACATAATGGAGTGCCGCCCCTCTGGAGAATTATTCATATTTTCATTGATATTTAACTTTAATATTATAAGTTCCTTTACCTGTATAAGAGTAAAAAGTGAAGCATTAATAAAAATGCAAATTGACACAAAAATCACTTCTTTGATCTGTTTTGACTTTCTAAATTATAAGGCTATTATTAAACTGAAAACTTTTAACTTCTTCAAATGCATATTGAACCACGAATTTTACTACCAAATGAATGATATGCATACAGAATATAATGGAGTATGGTCAACATGATGTGCACTTAACATATGTGCCCTGTGCTTCTTAAGCTATGATATATTCTTCAGAAATCGGAATTTATTTTGATTTTTTAATAACTGTTTAAAATTCAGCATATTTATTCGAATTATTTTAAGCTTTATTTTTAGAACTTCGTAAACAATTTTGCTTGATTGATAGAATGTTTTGTCGCATGCGGCCGCCCGCGTGCAGTTCCCGCGCTACTCTCTTGCTAGGATCGGCACTGTAAATATTTGTTGATCCAAAAATAGAGCAAATTTTCAGTCTCGTTCTCTGTCTGTCTTGAATGGCCGCTTAAAAACTATTTGCCCACCCTGATTTCAAAGTTAAAAGCAATAAATCAAACATTTCTCTCTAATGTGATATTCTTAGGTATATAATTAATGTTTTTCTGATTTTCCGAGTAGGATATCATCAATGTTGATTTTATTTTTATAAGTATATGGAAAAGTTGATTGATAAAGTTTTTGAAGGATTAATGTAAAAATTAACCATTGTTCATCATCAAAATAAGCACCTCAATAAAACTACTGAATATTATTTAGAGGATCGGTTGTATGCTTAAGTTAAAACTGAGCTGAAAGTGTTAAATATGTAGAATTTTATACTGCAAAAAATATCTGAGTTTTATACCCCTAATTTCGAAAACTTGAGCGAAATCACTCCTGAAATGAATGTACTCCTGAAAAGAAAATACATTTGAGTTAAGCAAATAAATAGTTTTGATTCTAACGGTGTTCACAAGTTTTTAATTAATTTTAGGATACATAAAAAATGAATCCAAGGAAAATATTTCGAAATAAGCTTGTTATTTTTTATATAAAAAAACTTTCTGCCGTTGTGAGAGCATGCAACGCAGAAAATTGCAAGACTCTCAAATATTATTTAGATATGAAACAGAAAAATTAATAAACGGCAACATGGGAAAACTACCTTATGACATATTATTTACCAAATTTAATAGAGAACAGGGGTTTTTTTTCAAATCCAGAAGTACTTCACATTTCTAAATATCCTTCTTCCTCTCCCACGCATTTCGTGAATATTTTAAAAATAAAATTGCAACGAGGCAACGATTTAATTCCAAATGCAAGAGTCGGGCACTCTGTGAGTGGGAGAGTAATTTAAACTTCTGCAAGACTCTTTCCGTCCATTCCATCCACTAAAATAAATTTACGTGACCTGAGCTTAAAGTCAGTCGAAAGAGAAATTGCTTCGACTGAATTAATTCCGATTTTGTGTCACGCAATGATTATTACAGACGTTCAAAGTGCACTTATACAACTGGTTTGAGAAATAGATTTTAATGCGTGTGACTTGAGGAAATTGATTTAATTCATTCATTAAATTGCGACTGTAATGTGTGTATTTGACTAAGAATTAAAGAACAAAATTCCGTTAAATATAATTTTACTATCATGTAAGAAATATATTTTCTTCAATTGCATAAGAGTTTGATTTAATAAAGTTTTGTAAGATTTAAAAAAGATGTAATATATTACTCATATGCAATACACATAATTAAAGAAGTAATTATAAAATAAGGTGAGCTAAATTGTCTTTGTTCCATAAAAGATATTCATTAAAAATAATTCAGATAAAAATAATAATTATAATTATTTGAAGTAATAAAATATGTCCTTAAAACCCAATTTTCTAGATTTGATTTATTACTAAGTCCTATTGGCTCCCAACATTACACCAAGGTATAAGAAGTCATTGTTCGTATATTTTCAGCCTTTGTTTCCTTACTTTTCAGAATCTGTCTCAATTCCTTGAATTTTGCTGGTAAATATTACTTTAAGCAAGTCACAAATGCTTTTAAAACTGTAACAGAAAAAACTGACGATAAACTTTCAAAATATATATATTTGTATATAAATTTAAAATAAGCCATTAACGTTATATTTTTAACCCTTTCGCTGCGCATCATGCAATTTCCATTAGTATGCATTTTTTCCGCCTATTTACTGTGCAACCCGTACTGTTCGTGTTTATGCTTTCATTTATGCTTTTGTGTTCATATTTTTTATATGATCTAATTCTATATTTTAAAATAAAAACTTTTTTACAACAATTTTTTATATATTTTAACTCTCAAATGTAGATTTAATATGTAGATTTGAAATACATAATAAAAAAAACTACACAGCAAGAGAGGACTAATATAGTTTTCTTTTAGATTTTTTCATTCACGATGTACATGGATTGAATAATAATGAATTGCGGACAACAAATAAAAGTAACTTGTTAAGATTTAACAAAGTTTATAATAGGTTGATTAATATGCTTATTATCGTTACTTAGTAATGATAATATACGTATTAATCAACATCGAATAAATTGATCTTATACATGCACTCAATGTTTGATATGCCAAGGAACATATTATAGATATTTCATAGTGATTACAAAAATTTCTCACTTCAGTTCAGCCCGAAAGGCATTAAATATTTCCAGGGTGATTCACTACCCACCGACAAACTTGTAGGTTGCATAGGGAGAATAAAGACGACTCGGAGTCGTATAGAAATGCAGAGATGTGCAAATGCCGCAGGAATCCATTTGGCAATCCCGCGCGGAATTCCTTGTGTTTTGGAAAATTTCTGCCATGTCAGGTTGTGACGGATCTATACGCGACCTTATCACTGATCCTGTTGGGGAACTTTCTTGGGCTAGCTTTCGCGTTAATTCACAGCCATCCCTCAAGAAGAAACCTTGATATTTAAATTAGTTTGACTATATAAAGTCCACAAGTTTTGTAAATGTAAGATAGAAGAAGCAGGAGAACTGTTGCGGTGATTAGTAAGTGAGATTTATTTCATTAGCACAATGTGATTTTAGGAAGGATTTTTTCACTATAATAAATTGATAGAATAAAGCTTAAGAATCTGAGATAGATTGAATTAAACAGATCCCTTGTGCTTGTTCACTTAGGCTCATTTACTTAGAGTTGTTCATTTAGAATAGATTGCTCTCTATATATATTCCTCCTAGGGTCTCCTCTTTAAGTTTCACTTGTGGTTTATTAGTGTGCTTGAAGAGTAATAAACTAATAGTTATTATGGAAGTTTCTGGTGTGATGCTTTGTTTCTCCCACACAGTAGCGCACACGGGACTGTTTCAAGGGGGGGGGTCCAAGGTCGAAAGTCCACTATTCTCGTACCCTGATTCAATACGCAGCCCAACATATTCTTTTAATTTTGTCGAAAATTAAATAATTTGAAAAACAGCAAGAAATTAATTAATAAATAAAAATTAGCATTAATTAACAAAATTAATTATTAAAAATAAATAATTAATTTTTACGTACTATATACATAGAATTATAATCAATCGAGAGGAAAAATGAAGCTCTTGGGGGGGGTTGGACCCCCAGGACTTCCACCATGTGTGCACCACCGCCTACACCCTTACGTAGGCAAGACGATGAAGAAGCGACTCCAAATAGGTTACGCCCACAACGTATCCTCCCGGCAGCAACAAATATTCGAGTGTTGAGGTCTTCAACTGAAGGAACGGGCGTCTGATACACCAAAATGAACCAATCAACTCCTTAAAAACTAGTCTCATGTAATCTTCTGTTCACACTTGCGAAGTGAACACGCCTTTTTGGGTCACGTTCCTGGTACAACAGCCGAGCGACTTGCCTGTTACAATCCACATCTCCATACATGTTCAGTATGTCGACTAGTTTTTCGTTTGAATACGAGTTAATTATACCTCCTCGAGAATTGGATCACAAATGACGGCTTCCAGCAGGATCTGTTTTCACAAAACCTTCCAAAAGCGCTATTTACTAAAAGTCAGCCAGGAGAATGGAATTCCATGCAGCGCCACTGTCAGACCTGCAAGATGACTTCTGGATGTACAGTCGACTCTCAATAATTCAAACCTTCGATAATACGAACCTCTCGATAATTCGAAGTATATGCTCAGTCTCTAGAAAAACTCTTGATATTTCGAACTAAAACAATGCGTTTTGGTGCACTCAATATTTCGAAGTAAAATCTGTGGCTGGCCAGACTACAACACGCGATAATTCGAAGTCATCTTATAAAACTCTCGACCATTCGAACACTCACTATCATGTGCAGTCCTCTAATAAACAGGTTGAACTTACAAGTTTTGCGTTGTGTTGTCTCTACGTGTCTCCCCTGTAATGCAGCCATTTTAATGACCATCTTTCTGCTATCCCTTCTTAGTGTTTTCCGGTTCCTCAAGCAAAAAGATACTTTTATTATTTTCAATTCTTTAAGTGTACAATACATGAACCACACCTGTTGTCAGGCGTCCATTTCTTTTATTTAACACGTGGCATTGCTACGCATTTGTTTAGAAAGGATGGTCCACTATTGTGAATAAGAGATGCTTATAATTCTGTATGAATGTATGGAATGTATTCTTTTAATATAGGACACTTAACTACAGTGAAATATTTATACTGCATAATATATACTTTTTAAAAATACCTTAAAATAATTTTATACATATGTACACAATTTTTTTTTGTTACATAGTTTCAAATTTAAATGTGCCAGTAAAAAAATTTATCTTCGTGTATTTTGGGAATTTTTTCTGCCCTCTTGATAATTCGAAGTTTTTCATTGGTCCTCCAACTTCGAATTATCGAGAGTCGGCAGTAATTCCAAATACCTCTTGTAGTACGACCATTTAATAAAATGTTTTGGGTCCCATTAATGTGTTGCCGTTTCCGTTCTGCTTCTTTGCACCTCAGCTGGCAACTACGGCATTTGTAACCCAACATTCCTATGTCATTCCGAGTCGTCTTTGTAATCCCTGCACCCCCTACGAGTTTGTCGGTGTGGTAGCGAATTACCCCGCATAGTTTGAAACACTATGAGTACTGGTTTTTCAAATGGAACATGTAAATCCGTAAATTTTACTCTAAATTCCTAAAAAATTCATAATGTATAACTAAATTTTGGGATTAAAATATCCGTTATAAAATTAAAATAAACATGGAAGGGTCGGAATCAGACTCATGGTTTTAAAGTATCCTAATACGTTCGTAATTATGATTGTGTATCTATGTTTAGTGTGGCTTTAATTATAAGATTAGTTTAAGAATATTATTACAAAATAAAAATTATTCGAATACAATTTTTTTGCCAAAAAATGAAGAACTACGTAATTTTAAAACATTCTCCTTTATGAAAAAATGCTGGAATAATAATAATAATTTGCTTTAAATAGCTAAGTATTCAGTACTGAGTCTAAAATAGAGTTTTTAAAACATATAATTTAGAAAAAGATTTCTACATATTTTAATGTATCAGAGAGAGAGATAATAGAGAAATTTGTACAACAAACACAGGTTATTACCTTAATTGATGGTAACTCTGAAAATAAAGTTAAATTTAAGAAAAACTCCGAGTTCAAAATCGGCAGAAATGTATTATCTATATCTATAGGAAAAACATCATTAAAAGCGGTTCTATAAAAAAAAAATTAAAAATACTCTTTTTTTAAAAAGTTTTGGCGAAAAATTGCATTTAAAATTTATTATAACAATATTCTTAAAACATTTTTATATATATTCTAATTCAAGTGACTCTAAACAACAAAAAAAGAAATATTGCTTTATTCTGTTTTGAAAAAAGTCCCGTTTCCGAAAGTAGTCAGTACTTATAATGATTTTATTTTAATTTACTAAGCATTAGAACCAAAAACCTTGTCATTTTCAAAAAATTGTTGAAAGAGACACATCTAAAGGTAGGTGTGTCTTCAAATTTCCACGTTTTTCCTTGGAAATATTGAAGCTCAATTGAAAAATCAGTTCAAGTCTTGGTATCAATCATTCCATTACCTTTCTTTTTTCGTAATAATTTAATCTAAGTACTTATTAACAAAGGGAGATAAAATTAATTCACATTGATTAAACTGTAAAAACTCACACAAATCTACACACCTGCAGATACTTCGTTGCATATAATGCATCAAAAAATCTTTTTAAACAGATAAGAAAAAAATTAACTTTAAATAGCGCTATTTTAAATCGATTTAAAGTAGGCATTTTTTTTTTTTGCAATATTTTGGCAATCTAGAATCACGATTTAATTTTTTTTTATTTGATTTACTTACTAGACTATCTGTTTGCAAACAAGGTGTTGAGCTCCTTTTTATTAAAAGCTTTTATTTAACTTACAATGTATGTATGTATGTATGTATGTATGTATGTATGTATGTATGTATGTAATTTGTTCGGGTGGAATCTTGCAACTCAATTTTGAAGCTGATATCTTCCTCCCATTGAGCTGAAATTTTGTATACACGTTTAGTTTGGATGACAATGCATGTTTTGACCATTTATATTCCGATATTGCAATTAATTAAAAAGATATTAATTAAAAACCTTAAACTAGTTTTGGGCGCCAACTTGGATATATCTGCATTGTTGTAATAATTTTATTGTTACAACAATGACAAAAGTTGGCGTCGAAAATTGGTTTTCAGCCAAACTGGAATTTCATAACGTTGCGCTATTGACTGTATTAATTAACTTTGTCTAAAAAATAATTACATTTCTACAACGTAAAAACAATCTAATTTCTACAACGTGTGCAATTTTTTTACAAATTTCTATCTATTTCCTTGGATTTAAATTCAAAACAAAAAAGTAGAGCTATTTTTCAAGTAGATTGGTACATTGTATACCTTTCTCAACGCTGCCAAGTTAAACTGAGATGGAGTATTGAAGAAATTCTTTAAATAATTTATCTAACTTTAATCTATGAAACTCGGACAAAAAATAATTACAGAATCGGAAAGATCATTTTGTTTATGTATCTAACCCATCAAAAAGGAATCCGCTAGGAAAACAATAAGAGAAAAATATTATCTAGAAATGCAATTTTCTAATTTTAAGCCTACGAGTAATTTAAATATACCTCATTTTATCACCAGTAATCTAAACACACACTACGACATGTGTCCTTAAATTTAATTACAAATAGAATCTGTTAATTTTATTTGAATTTAATTATTGATTTTTTCAAAATCAAGTTTCTAAAGATGATCTGAGCAATTAAAAAAAAATAGATTCTTACGTAGAAGATATTCAATGTCCAGCAAAAAATTATCATTATTTGATAAAACTTTTTTTTTAATTTCAAAATGCGTTTTTAGTCTTAAGCATTTTATTGATTAATACAAATATTTAAATGCCTTTTGAAGTTTTTAATAAACAACTAAAATTTTCTTCTAATATGTTAGAGAAATACATCCCTTATCTTCAAAATATTTCAAATAAATAATATATTCTTTAATCTTTTCAAAAATAGTCAAAATTTTAATTAAACATTTAATAACTTTGTCATTTATGAAGATAATCTCACTAAACCTTTTTTTTCGTGTGTAGAACAATGTTACCCAAAATCTGCATGAAGATTGAAAAAATTGCTTAAAAATTACGGATTTAAAAAAATTGTGTTTTTAGTCTAATACCATTTTGCGAGAATTAATTCAGCTAAACCAGGGATGGCGAACCAGCGTTCAATGAGTTGAACAGGCTGAGAAACCTGTCCAGCGATAACTAAAAAGTAAAAAATAAATTAAATGTAAAAAAACTTTTTTAAGAACAAGCTTTTATTTAAACGCGCTAAAAAGAATAAAATAAACTTTTTCTTTAAAACTTTTTTTACTATCAACTTATAACGTCATTACACAATTTATATGATATAAAAGCTTGTCGCGAGATTTACCTGTGTAGATAAACAAGTAAAATAAATAACTTGACCTGATTGATTTTGGTTTTTAAAAATTCAAACTAAGTAAATATGAGTACTTAAATATTGCGACAAGCTTTTATATCATATAAATTGTGTAATGAGGTTATAAGTTGATAGTAAAAAAAGTTTTAAAGGAAAAGTTTATTTTATTCTTTTTAGCGCGTTTAAATAAAAGCTTGTTCTTAAAAAAGTTTTTTTACATTTAATTTATTTCAAATAACTATTGCTTTTAAATATAAGGGCAAACTGCGTGTATTTGAAATGGAATCAATACCAACAATTCATTTGCAATGAGGAAAATCTAAAACCACTTGTTCTAATCGATTCTTAAGCAATGGCACAAGAGGTAAAATGTTGCAAAATTCAATTCCCATTTCTGCAATTTAACGGCGTTTCCCTTGTATTGCAATCAATTTGGAAGGGTCCGTGACTTCCTTGCTTTCCTGATGTTTAATACGTTGAATATTTTCCTAGTTACATGTATTAGGATATAGTTGGAATTAAAGAATCAAATTTAGAAAATTCTTGTAATTGCATATAAAAGCACCCAGATCACAATAGGAATCAAAGAATTGAAGAACATATAGTTACAAAAAATATTGCTAAGTTCTAAGTTATACAGTTTCTTTTCTTTTTAACTCTTCTGAAAAATGCAAATATGATACTATTCCGAGACTTCAACATATTATATGTTGATAAAAGCTTCATTGGAATTTCCGTAGCAAAACTCATTTTTATAATGCCTTCTTATAATCTGTTATTCTTTAAAAAACTTTTACATTGTTTTTTTAAATAAATGATTTATATGTATGATCGTATTTTCCAAATTTGCATTACTGGTTTAAAATTGTACCCAAGAAGATTCTTGTTATGAAACACAGTACAAATAACAAAGCAATGCTTGAATTATTATGAGTTTTTATCAATTCCATCTATATCCTACTGATTATTAAAGAATTGGAAAAAAACATAACATGGTTGATATTATTTTGTAAATTCTAAAATAATACAGAATCCTTTTCAACGCTTCAAAGAATAAAAAACGCAAATATATTACTTCCAGAATTTTATACAACACAAGGGTTATTTGAGACGGACTATAGTTTTTTTAATCGTGGTAAAATAGCGAGGACGACACCCAAGATGGCATTCCTTCTCCAAACTTCCACGCGACTCTAACGGGAAGACTTTGAGCCATGACGGATTTACCATTTGCATCAACCGATATTGTGTAAATTGTTAGTTTCAAATAGTTGCTATTGCGTCGATTCCTGATCTGATATTTAAAATATTTTTTTTTTATTTTTAAATGAATCGATGAAATGCAGATAGACCATCAACAGAAGTACGATGCACTTTTGTTACTTAGGGCAAATAATAATTACTTGATTATTTTCTAGGTATTGAGAGCGCCAACTTAACCACAGGTAAAAATTGGAACAATGTATCAAGTTTTGAAAATATTACTGCTGTAATACGATATTATTTTGGTGAGAATTGAAATGAGTCAATAATTTGGTTCCAGGTGGGGAGTAAATTATTAATTTTATAAACCTGAAATTTTGAATGATTAACAATTTTAACGGAACTGTTAATTTTAAAAATTGGGAAACAGAAACAGATCTATGTGCTCTACTGCCATGATTTTGAGAGCACCCGAGAGATATAGTTACATTGATGTCAAAATATAAAACTACAATAATACTATTGGCGACAGACCTCGTAGTTTTGAAACATGGTCAAGTGACTTGGTCGACACCTGAGCTGGAATATTCTCTTAACTTCCACTCCAAACCCACAGGAGGACATTTGAGCCTCGACATATTTAACGTGCATCGGCCCTTTGTGCATGGAGTATCTTCAGTAAAACTAGACTTGAACTCATGACACGCCAGTCACAAGTCCATTACCTTAACCACTAGGCTACCGTAGTTGCTTGAGATCTCCTGGTCAATGGGGTTTTTTTCTTTGAAGTTTCCAATAACAGACTTTTTAATTCATTATTTATCTAATTAAAGAAATTATTAGATTTTTTTAATCATTTCCCTGGTGAGCTCTGTTGAAACTACAGGATCATTGGCAAATGTTTGCATTAAATATTTATTATTTAGATTAGAATTGCCGGCTGGGCGGCGTGGTTGGTTTGTCACTGACTTTCTACACTCAAGGTTGCGGGTTCGACCCCTGCCCAAGTCGGTGGATTTTCTTGATGCAGAAAATCGACAGCGGCCATATCGTATGATTATACGGCATGTGAAAGATCTTTAGAGTGTCTGTTTGGCTTGGATGCTCTCGACAAAATTAAATCCTAGTACAAAGTTCGCATTGCTAAGAGCTCAGGTGCCTCCCTCTATATGTGGAGGAAACTGGGCGTCAAAATTGTTTGCTGTAATTGGTATCGCCTATATGGTGCAGCTCTAAAAAGTGGTACCTGCTCCTGGGGAATGTAGTAGGTCTGCAAAGGTTTAAATACCAATGCACAGCCCCATTAAAAAAAAGATTTAGAGAATGGGTATAATACTTTACAAATAAAGAGGTATGAATGAACTTTTGAAGATGATACTATAATGACCGAAAATAGTAAATACCAATAGATTTATATTATCGAAGGTACTTAGGTGACTAATAAAGTTAGGGGGGAGCTACGGAAAATATGTTTAGTTTAATATATTAGTGTTTTTTTATATATATAAATATTTCATAATAGTTATATAACTAATGTTTTCTACAAATTCATATAGAATAGGGTGAAGTAGTATTTTAATAAGTAACATTTGGAATTCATTAAGTAAAACTCTTCCCAATATTTCACAGGAGGTGGAGATGAGACAAATATCTCGATATGGTTTAACGGACGACTACTAGCCACAAACCTCCTAATTTTGAACCGCGCCCAAGTAACGATGGTGATGTCTAGTGAGTGAAATATTAACGTCGCACTGATTAGCAACACGAGGCCTTTTGGTGACGGACCGCGTCATTTTGAACCATGGTGAAGTGACGCGGACGACCCTGAGCTGTCACCCTCTCTCCTAATTTCCAAACCACACTAACGGGAGGACGTTTGAGCTCTCGACAGATGTAACGTGCATCGCTTCCCTACACGGCGGGTCTTTAGTGGTGCTGGGATCGAACTCATGACACGCTAGCCATGATCCGATGCCTAGACCACTTGGCTACCGCAGCCACAAGTTGATATCTAAGCGGAATCGTGCTCTACAACCTTCCAATTCACTTCAACATGAGTGAGTGAATATTAATGTCGCACTGTTCAGCTACACGAAGTCCTTTGGCGACAGACCTCATTATTTTGAACCACACAGCTATAAGTCCATTACCTTGACCACAAGGCAACCACGACCACCACGCCAACGTGAACATTTTGCGCAATGACAGATTTATCGTGCATCGGACCCTGTACATGGCTGACCTTCAATGACACCTGAACTCGGGTCCATAACTTAACGACCACGAGTTCGCAACCATGACAGCTCAGCCGCCAATTCACAATTTTGAGCGATGGACCATGACGAGGTTTATATACGAGTCGGCACCCAACATTCTGTGCAGAGATATATCTAAATCATTCATATCTAATATCCATTTTTAAAAAAATTAGTGAATTTCACACAATTTGTGAAAATATCCTTTTAAAAATTTCTTCTAATCTGAGACTGTCTCTGCAATTGGATGCTGCGTAAAATAGTTCGCAGGATTTGGTGCTGCCTTTCCTCATAGACATTTAACCAATACTTAAAAATGCTTCGATATTCTTTTTCTCCCTTATTTGCAATCCAAGTTAAAACAGATTAACTAGATGATGCGATGCAGCTTGCTCACTTAGCTCTGATCATAATGTTACGCCACACTTTCTTTGAATGAACACACAGAAATGGTATTTTTGAAGCGTTAGGGAAAGTTTGAATCACTATTGAATTAAAACTGTATGAGTTTGCTATAGAATCTGTTAAATATAATTATTTCATGGTTCATCATTTATGCCAAAGATAATTATTTCTTTATAGAGACATATATACAAAATCAAACTTAAACATGCATTTAAATATCTTAAGATTAAATAGAAGATGTAGTTGGATTCCAAAAAATATTGACTCGTAATAGTTTTTCAAACTGTAAAGAAATATGTTGTGATGCTTAAGAAATCATTGCTTGATTTTATCGGCATTAAAATATTGTTTGTATAAAGGATTGTTAATCAACTCGCTTATTTTAAATTCTTGTAATTTAATACTTTATTAGTATAATTTACAGTATTTATAATTGTCGATACCTTTTCACATATGCAGTAAGACAGAACGCAATTATATGTGGAACAAGTTTGATTTCACGGGGCAAGAGCAATAAAGGAATCACGCCAAGCACCGCTTGTTGCCGCTGAAACTGAATCCAAGATGGCGGCCTAGCGGTTTCAAACCGTCAGGAAGTTAATTTTAAAGAAATGTTTTCAAAAACATTGAAATATATTTCAAATTAATAAAGAAAGAGATTGGGAATAATCAAGATCAATCAATAAATAATGAATATCAATGTAATATAGTAAAAAGTTGCATGTACTAATAATAATACTTGCAGTATATAATAAATCTTATAATTTAATAGTAATTATATGTAATATTCTTATAGTATAATTTAATAATAATTATATATAATAAACATAATCTAATTAATAGTGACAAGTAATAATAGCTTAATAGAATAATCACCTATCGTTAATAAAACTACATACGAATATTCATATATAACAATGATAAATGTAATATTTATAAATAAAAAATTATAAAAAATATCTAATGTTAACGCATAATATATATAATTGTATTTTTTTATTATATTAATAAAATAATTCCAATGCAATGAAAATGGTTAAATCGAATTCAAATAGTCTGAATTTCTTTTAAAATTAATTAAAAAAACGTTAGCCCCATGTGTGACAACCCCCCATTACCAAACAATAAAAATATCAAGGTAGTTAACCATATTGTAATGTTATCGCTCACCTTGGAGAACATAAACAACTTGGCGCCTTGCTCGGTGATATGAAACTGGCACCTTAGATAGTTTTGATTTAATAGTTTTAATTTTATTGTATTTAAACATGCCTTTGAATAAAATGCAGTTATACCAAAAGAGGAATATAAAGTGGTTTGACAAGAAATATTAAACGATTCCCTTGCTAAGTCTCACTAACCAGGGAAAAGTCGTAAATCTTCCTTGTGCGGCCAAGTACAGTTTGAACCATGGACGGTAAAGTTCCTCCGCCCGGAGGTTGGGGACCAATGTTCTACGGCAAAGAAATCAGGGGAAGCAATTAAAAAAATTAATCTTACAGAAAAACTGTTCTTGTTTTTTTTCTTGTTACTGTTTTATTAGGCATCCTATCATCTCAATATGTGTTGAAAAGTGTAAAAATGTCAGTTTTATTTTAATACGAATACTTTAAATTTTTACTATAAAAATTTTTAAATACCCAAGTACAGCTACGAGCTTAACATACAAAAATTGTTTTATTTTCATCTTTACCGCATCCCAAAATCTTTCTCCCCAGGGTTAGGTTTTGCCATACCGACGGGAAAAAATTCTATCCACCCTAATATGCGGATGCAAACCGTCGCATTTGATGCTACTCTTTTCCTTAAAAATAATATTTTCCTCAATAAACAAATAAATGTAAACATAAAGACAAAGTCTACCAATCAACATTAAAACATTTTATTCAGTCTTTTAATAAAATCCAAATAAAGCCTAAAACAGTGAAAAAAATTCTAAAGGAAAATAACCAATGTGCTCCTGCAATATTGTAGATTGCTGCTTCTAATCAAGAGTTGAAGACAGTTTCTAAGCAATTAATTGAGATCAGGGTTCTTCACTCGTAAGGGGAGTCCACACAATTCTTTCAAATAAATTGTAAATTTTGTCCTTTTTGAAACGTAATTGGTGTCCTTTAGGAAATCTGTGCCAAAGATATTTCATAAGTTGTATATAATCAAAATCGTGCCATCTTACTCGTATTCTTTCATATATCATAAAACTCAACACATTTCGATAGTTATAATGAGAAATATAATTCCAAAGTGGAGTTACTATATCTGGAAATAGAGGGTGTAATGGAAAACGTAAAAAGGATTTAATTACCCATAAGCGGTGGAAGTCACTTAGAGAATGAAATAAAGATTTGATTTCCTTAATATCCATTTCAGCGAAACACAAATACAAATCAAAGTGATTCACTCCGTTGTGGGTTAAGTTGTACAACAAACACCAATACTGTCCTTTTGGTTCTAATTCCTTAAAATAGTAACGTAGACCTAAATGGTTCTCACGGAAATAATTTTCAAATTCGTAATAATGAAACATTTGTATTGAATTAATTTTTTTACAAAGACTTAATCTATCAGTTCTATACTTCATGCATTCAATTTTATCGTATTCTCGAGTTATACTCTTTCGTTCAACAGATGGCAACTTTCTCCATAGTTCTTGAGCATGGTCATCAAAAAAATACTTGCAAGACAAGTCAAATCGTTCTTTGATTTTTATTTTGTTATCTTGAATTAACCTTTGAGCAGTTTCAAATTTGTCAATTATTCCGTAAGAACGCCAACATAATGTTCGAAGGAAATAAAGATCTTCTCCGTGCAATATGCCGCAATGATTGAAAAACCATTCTTGAATCTCGAAGTTCAAGCTTTTAATTATTCCGAATATTTGTTTTTCTATAGAATGTGGAATATCCAATCCTGACAAAAGGCGTTTAGTAGTTGAAGCTATTTTTCTGGAATATTTTATTGTTACATCAGATTTAGGAGAAGAGAAGCATTTACGTTCTTTTACACGAAAAATAAGCGAGTATAGAATCTTCTTCGCTATCCGTACCAAAACAGTAAGTTGGAGTGAAGGCCAGAATTTTATGTTCATGATACAATGAATGTTTGCTTTTGTAAATGAAGTTAAATCTTATTTGAAACTTTCTTGGGAATGGCACAAAAAATAAAATTCCTTGTTGGAAGATTTTTTTACGATATTCCTCTATAATTCTTTATTTTGGAATTGGCTGGAAAAAAAGAAAAATGCATGTAGTAATCTAAAATGCTACTGCTAAAAACAGACAAATTTACGTAAACAGCTTTACCAATTTCTTTTGATGGACTTTTCACACATTTTTAACTTATCATACCAACAAATTATTCAGAAATATATAAATATTACGGAGGATTTTTTACTTATTTTACCCTATTATTACGTAAATTACATTAACAGCTTTAAAGATTACTTTTGATAGACTTTTCACTCATTTTTTTTATATATAACTTATTATACCAACACATTCAGAAATATATCAATATTGTAGATGATTTTTTACTTATTTTATCCTATGAAGAATGCGTAAATTACTTTAACAGCTTTAAAAATTACTTTTGATAGACTTTTCACTCGTCTATCTTTTTATACCAAACAAGTACGCAAATATTAAAAAAATTATTTTTAATGATTTTACCCTATGAAGATTACATATATATTATTTGCCTACATCCCTAGGGTATTCTTTAAGGTGATATAATAAACAACTTACATCATATATGCTTCACCGTAGTAATCAAAATATAAAGGAATAATAATTAATATCTTCATTTGTTGGAGCAACAAAAGGAATAATAGTTAATATCTTCATTTGTTGGAGCAACAAAAGGAATAATAGTTAATATCTTCATTTGTTGGAGCAACAAAAGGAATAATAGTTAATATCTTCATTTGTTGGAGGAATAATAAACTTTTATGAGGGGAGCTGCACATTGATCGTTCAAATTCATTTAACTTCATTTCTAATTTATCTTTAGATGTATTTTTAAAGTTAATGCGTGAGTGAGTGAATATTAACGTCACACTGTTCAGCTACAAGGGGGCTTTTAGCGACGGACCGCGTAATTTAGAATCATGGTCAAGTGACGAGGACAACAACTGAGCTGTCACCCTCTCTCCTAATTACCACACCAACGGGAGGACGTTTAAGCGCTCAACAGATTTAACGTGCATCGCTCTCCTACACGGCGGGTCTTCAGTGGTACCGGGCTCGAACTCACGACACGCGGCTACCGCGGCCACTTGTTAACGTCGCACGTTGAAGCAATGCCGGAACTATTGGCGACTGATCTTGAAAAATTAACCCTCGGTCAAGTAACGAGGACGGTATCTGAACCGGCACACCACTCTCCGAAAATTCACACCCCATCAACGTGAGAACTTTGAACCACGACAGATTTAAAAAAACATCAGCCTTTCTACACGTCGGTATTTTGTGGATTCAGAACTGCGACCCGGTACACAACGCCGGTCACGAGCTCGTAAAAATGACGACAAGTCTACCGTGGTTTGTGCATTTTTAAAACTGTTTGTGTCAAGCACATTTCTCAAAAATATTTTTTTTCAAACAAAAGAAATACTTTAATGGTCTTCAAAATGATTTTTTTTATTGAGAACATTTATAAACCCCGTGCACCACACAATATATCACACGGGGGCTTACTACACAAAAATGAAAGGATTACAACAAAAACATCCATGCCTTCTCCAGGATTCGAACCCAGTCCCTACGGTACCACAGTCAGCGTCACTAACCACCACTATACCAGATGGATGGCTCAAATTAAGTTAAATCTCTAGATGCAAATTATGATGTAGCGGCCGCGGTAGTCAAGTGGTCAAAGTATCGGATCAGGTCATGAGTTCGAGCCCAGTACCACTGAAGAGCCGCCGTGTAGGAGCGCGATGCACGTTAAATCTGTCGAGAGCTCAAGCGTCCTCCCGTTGGTAAGGTGAGTGGGGGCCAGCTCGGTTGTCGTCCTTGTCACTTGACCATAGTTCAAAAGTAAGAGGTCCGTCGCCAAAAGCCTTCGTGTAGCTTAACAATGTGACGATAATATTCACTCACTGTGATCATGAGTTACTTACAATAACCAACGGCTATCACAGCTTCGCTACTAGTTACATAAATTTGCGACAAAAGATCAAGTAAAAAATATGAAACTTACATAAGCGCAAATCCTTGCGAAGTGTTTAATGTGGATCAGGTCCTTAATTCATTCACACAAAGGTATGTTTTAAAAGAATGGGAGGTTCAATAAACATTTAGACTTGAGATGGTTCGATTCGTTTGTAGAAGGGCAGTGTACATACTTGAATATCTGAGACAGAAATACGTCTGTTAAACTATTTTCATTTGACTTTTGTTTATGCATTAACTTAGTACTACAGCAAGGTGAGAGTGTGACCACGGTAGCTTAGTAATTATGATCGTGATTTTAAGGACAATGTGTCAGGAGCGAGTGAATATTAAAGTTACACTGTTCAGCTACTCCAGGGCTTTTGGTGACAGACTTCGTCATTTTGAACCATGTTCAATTCTCGAGGGCGACACCTGAGCAGGCATCTCCTTATCCTAACTTTCACACCACACCAATGGGAAAATGTTTGAGCCTCGGCATATTTAACATGCATTGGCCTCCTCTGCACGGAGGGTTTTCAGCGGTACTAGGCTAGAACTCATAATACGTCGGCCACGAATTCTTGACCACTGGGCTATCACGGCCTTCCCAGCCCTCTGAGTTTCAATTTTAGTGCCAATGAAAAGCAACAGTGGGGGGGATTGATGCATGTTAAATCTGAAATTGGCGTAGTGTGGTAGTTTGAAGAGGAGGTTGCCAGCTCAGGTGTCGTCCTCGTAACTTGACTTAAAATGGCGAGGTCCGTTGCCAATAGCATTCATGCTGTCCTTTAGACAAGTTCTACTTTGTAAACAACAACATTGAGTGGAACCCTCACTTACTTCCGGGGTAATGTTAATCTATGGGAAAACATCGAATGCAACTGAGTTTTTCAAACTTTTACTGCAAGTTTTTGAAACTTTTTTTGCACTATATGGATAGAAGATGATCTGTCGATTTCAGATTCATGATTTTATAGTATTTATTTCAGTACCTTTCCTAAAATATCTTGTTAATTTTTTTAGCTCAAAGCAATGGAGATTTTGCATTAACCGGAAGAAAGAAAAGGGTACTAATGACTGTAACGCCCCCATAGTAAGCTTTACGGTAGAACTTGTCCATAGTATGGCATTAATAAATAAACAATAAAAATCAATACATTTTGAATCATGATTGAGTGACGAGTATAAAATCTAAATTGGAGTTGAATTTATTACTTGAACTTTGTGAGAAGATTTTGAATCCAATTTCTATTTCACGTGAAGCAGTCCATCTTACACTCCATCTTACACTTGTTATGTTAATCTACCCAATGCCTGTCTCTGGTGTGTAAAGGATAATGTCGAATATCCTGCTGTGGTGTTTGGCTTTTTCCCGAATCAATGTCCTCATAGATCTAAATATTGTGCAATAATAATAATAAAACTGCAACTTGTTGTGTTTTTAACTAATAAAAGTATTTCTTTTCACGTATTTTTCATTTTCATCTCCATTTTAGTAATTTAGCAATTCATATTCAAATTTTACGTGAAAACTGTTTAAATGTATATACCGTATTTACTCGAATCTTAGCCGCACTTTTGTTCCAATTTTAATGCTCCTGAAAATTGGGTTTGACTTAGTATCGAAGGGACAAAATAATGAGGCAATTATAGCAAAGGATGAGACAATTATAGCAATGGATGAGGCAATTAGAGCAATTACAGGTTTATGTAAATACCTTACACAAATAATATTGGTAAAATAACAAATTATTCACTTTTTATGAGTTTTCATTTTAAATTAGTTTCAAAGTCGTAAAATTGTATAACTTAAGAAACACCTTTATACTACGTTTCATGTTTCACAAAATTTGTTGAGAATTTGGGGTGCGACTTAGAACCCATGACGTCTTAGATTTGAATAAATACGGTGTGTAATTTAAGAAGAAGAAAACATGAATTATTTTACGATTATTTCTAATTTGTTTCTGTCTGTATAACTTCTTGTACTTTAATTGTGCTGATTTGTCTTCAAAGAATTTTTTTTTTTTTAAAAAGAAGTTTTCAAGCAATTTTGCTGAATTAGATGTTTTGATAAAGAAAAATTTTAAAACATTATAACACAATAAATAAATAATTATTAACAGAACAGTAAATGATTTTGTGCAGTTGTTACTTTTATAAAGTTAGGGGTAATTTTTTTGTTCCTGCGTATAATAAGGGATATTAAAAAAAAAGGTATTATGCATATAAAAAAGGGATAATATGCATTTTGGGGAAATCCTTTTTTAAATCCTTTTGCGGGTTAAGTTCTTGGAAATATTCCTTTATCATACGTTTCCTTAATATAGCATTGGTATCTTAAGCGTTAGATTCCGCAAATTTCTGTCTAATGCGAAGATCTTTCATATGCTGCATAATATCCTAGGGAATTTTTAGTGTAAAGAAATTAAAATTATTAGGTAACGGTTGTCCTTCTTTCAGTATAAAATTAAGGACATCTTTCACACACA
>BMAO01001279.1:0-49178 GCA_019973975.1 Trichonephila clavata
AAAATAATACTATTTGATAAAAACATTTCATTTTTTTTTAATTTTAATTTTATAGTTTTTCATTCCACTCTGTGTTAATTAAATTATTTAAACACGTATCTGCGAAAAAAAGTATATTATACAAAATTAAATTATTATATATTTTCTAATAAAATAGATAAAAAGGGTTAATTAGCAATTAATTGTGACAAACCATTTGCTTAAATAATAGCAGTACTGAAAAAGAAGTAAATTTCAGATCAGTGGGGATGGAACAAGTGAATTCAATCATTGAAGAAGAGAGAATTAATTTACGGTGGCGAAAAATAAGCAGAAATGAACAAAATCGAATTCTCTAGATTCGAACCCAGACATAAGAATTAGACACTTTGCGGCCTGGTGGAAGCGACGCGCTACCCAACTACGCCACACAGACCCGAAGCGGAAAATGAAAATAGGCAATAATAATAAATGGTAGGTTCAAATTGAAATTAATTTTTAATTGAAGGTATCCACAGGATATTCACATAACAATTGAAAGATTTCGATTGAAGATTACATTTAAATGTATTGCAAAAAATTTATTGATTTTTGTTATTTTAATAAAAAGCAATTAATATTAAAGTATATATAATATGAACATAGCTTTTTTTCTAAGGAATTTATGCCTATTTAACTGACTATTCCCAAAAAAAAATTTCGAAATGGGCAAATTTTTCGTTTTAATTATGGAATTATATGTCAAAAAAAGAAATATACATTACGCATTATTTTAAAGTAAACTATAAGTTTTAAGAAAAAAAACCAAAAATTTCAAAACTGATAAATATTTTAAATAAATCTCTTGAAATGCATTGAATGTATTTTATCATCTTAATCTGACATATATAGTTATTTAATTTTGAAAATTATATAAAGAAAAATTGACGAAAGAATAACTTTTTCAATCGCATTTTTTTTACTCCCCAAAGTTACTGATTTCCCTCTTTTTACTTTTCGTGTTATTAAATCGATATACCCCACTAATTAACTTTAAGCCTTTCTCTTTTAGCTCCATTCATTTAAAAAATAAAATTCCCAAAACTTTTTTTTAAAGAATTTTTAAAATGTAGTCCCAATTTTTAATTCACATTAGATAACTTCGTCATTTATGAAGGTAATCTCACAAAACCTTTTTTCCGTGTGTAAAGCAATATTATCCGTAACATATACGAAGATTGAAAAAATTACTTGAAAATTACGGATTTTAAAATACATTTTGTGATTTTCGTAAACTGCTGTTTTTTCTGAGAAATAACTTAAATAATAGTTTGTGTTCATTCTTTATTTCAAAGTACGTTATTTTTGCAAATAGTTTGTGAAGTTTGGGAGCATTAACTTAAAAATTATGCCCTAAAAATGAAGATAATGATTTTTAAAATAATTAATAATACGCGATTTTACATTTAGCCAAACATTGGCGTCGAAAATTAGCTTTGCGCCAAAGACTTTTCAAATGTTTCGCCATCGACCGCATCTAACTCAAGGGTTACACTAAAAAATTCTGCATTAAACAGGGGGAAATCTTTAACTTTGGCGAGTAAAAAAAATGCGAGTGAAAAAGTTATTTTTTCGTCAATTTTTCTTTATATAATTTTCAAAATTATATAACTATATATGTCAGATTAAGATGATAAAATGCATTTCTGAGAATCATTTAAAATATTTATCAGTATCGAAATTTTTGTTCTCTTTCATAAAACTTATAGTTTACTTTAAAATATTGCCTAATGTATAATTCCATAATAAAAACAAAAAAATTGCCCATTTCGAATTTTTTTTTGGAAATAGTCAGTTAAATAGGCATAAATTCCTTAGAAAAAAAAAGCTATGTTCATATTATATATTCTTTATTATTAATTGATTTTTATTAAAATATCAAAAATCAATAAATTTTTGGCAATACATTTAAATGTAATCGTGAATCGAAATTTTTCAATTGTTATGTGTGAATATCCCCTCTTCAATAAAAAATTACTTTCAAATTTTACTTTCCTTTTATCATTAATGCCAATTTTGAAATTTGCTGCTTGCCTTTATGGCGCAGTTGGTTGCACGCCCGATATCTTGTTGTGGATCGTGTCGCTCCGAGTTCAAATCCGGGGCTATCTTTTTTTCTTATTTCTGCTAATTTTTCCCAAGTAAATTAATTAAACTGATAAATACTTATTTTAACATGATCCTCTGTTATTTTAATGAACTTTTCATTTTTTTTCTTGCCTTCAAAAAGGTTTTTTTCTGATTTTTAATCATTCAAAGTAATTTCTATCTTTTTCAACAATTCCTAACAAGAAGATTTCTTTCTGTTTATTTTTCCCACTTAAATTTTCAGTGCTGCCATTATTTAAGCAAACGAACGAATGTAAGAATTTTTAAAAAAATAGTCCCAATTTTTACTTCACACTGAATAACTTCGTCATTTATGAAGGTAATCTCACAAAACCTTCTTTCCGTGTGTAAAGCAATATTATCCGTAACATATACGAAGATTGAAAAAATTACTTCAAAATTACGGAATTAAAAATACATTTTGTGATTTTCGTAAACTGCTGTTTTTCTGAGAAATAACTTAAATAATAGTTTTTGTACACTTTTTATTTCAAAGTACGTTATTTTTGCAAATAGTTTGTGAAGTTTGAGAGCATTAACTTAAAAATTATGCCCTAAAAATGAAGGTAATGACTTTTAAAATAATTAATAATACGCGATTTTATACTTAGCCAAACATTGGCGTCGAAAATTAGCTTTGCGCCAAAGACTTTTGAAATATTTCGCCGTCGGCAGCCTCTAACTCAAGGGTTACACTAAAAAAATTCTGCCTTAAACAGGGGGAAATCAGTAATTTTGGCGAGTTAAAAAAAAATGCGAGTGAAAAAGTTATTTTTTCGTCAATTTTTCTTTATATTATTTTCAAAATTAAATAACTATATATGTCAGATTAAGATGATAAAATGCATTCAATGCATTTCTGAGATTCATTTAAAATATTTATCAGTATCGAAATTTTTGTTCTCATCATAAAATTTGTAGTTTACTTTAAAATAGTGCCTAATTTTTATTTCTTTTTTTGACATATAATTCCGTAAAAAAAAAGAAAATTTGCCCATTTCAAATTTTTTTTTTGGAAATACTCAGTTAAATAGGCATAAATTCCTTAGAAAAAAAAGCTGTGTTCATATTATATATTCTTTATTATTAATTGCTTTTTATTAAAATATCAAAAATCAATAAATTTTTTGCAATACATTTAAATGTAATCGTGAATCGAAATTTTTCAATCGTTATGTGAATATCCTGTGGATCCCCTCAATTAAAAGTTAATTTCAATTTGAACCTCTCCCAAGATTTTTTTTGATTTTTTTGCGCATGAGCGGTAAACGAAGGTCAATCTTAAAGTTTCAGTTTTGAAATGGGGCAGATATTTGTTCTCAGTGACGTAAGAAAGAGGGATTTCCCCCTTTTCATTCATCTAATACGGGGATTTCCCTAGAGAAATACAGTTGAAAGATGTGGGAGGGGGATTCGCGCATGCGCTTAAAGACAAATTGTTTCAACCAATTGCCCGTATATAAACCCTGGCTGCTCTGGCTTACCGCCATTTCTCAAATTTTAGGATTTCTCTGGTCAAAGAAAAAAAAGATAAGTACTCGCTTTTAAAGTTTTAATTAGTATTTTTAATTTGTTTGATTGTTTCTGTTTTAGTTTAGTTGTCGATTTTCAAAGGAATTACTCAAACCTAACGTATTTATTTGTAGAGTATTAGATCAGTGCAAAACTTTAAATTCATTTTGTATGTGTCTTTTTTAAAAGTTAAGCTGTAAAGTTTTAATTAGTATTTTTACTTTGTTTGATTCTTTCTATTTTAATTTTGTTGTAGATTTTCAAAGGAATTCTTCAAACGCGTAACGTATTTATTTGCATAATATTAGATCAGTGATAAACTTTAAATTGATTTTGTATAAGTCTTTCTTAAAAGTAAAAATAGGTGCTTGAAACTTTATTTTGTAGTAATTTATTTAGCATGTTTTAATGTTGAAAATTATTGCATCGTATTAATTCAATCACTATATTATTCTAAACTTGTACTTGCTATATATAACTGTCATTGAACGTAAATCAGGTCTAGCTGTAAAGTTTTAAATAGTTTTTTTCCCGCTTTGTTTTGATTGTTTTTCATCTGCAATGCCTAAACGGAAAAGAAGCATTACAGGTGATGCTGCCCGTAGAAGGCAGGCAAAATAGATGCTGAAATTTTGACAAGGCATACAAAAGGCTCACGTGCCTTTATTCCGAGAATTACGCTTCATCCTTCTGACAGCAATCTACCTTTCCAACTTCATAGGCGACAGTTTCCAGTTCGGCTTGGTTTTGCTATGACCATTAATAAATCTCAGGGACAGACTCTTCAAAAATAGGAATATATTTGCCCCAGCCAGTATTTTCTCATGGGATGTTGTATGTTGCCTTCTCAAGAGCTACATCCATGCATTACGTTCGCGTTTTGGTAAACGACACGAAGAAACAAGGGAAATTAAATGTTTCAAATAGAGTTTTTACAAAAAATGTTGTTTTCCGTGAAGTTTTACTTTAAGCTTTTCTGATACGTTGGAGTGTAAGATGCCCTTGATTCTCAAATGCATTAAGTTGTCGAATCTACAATGGTTCATGGACCTTGCGGTGTGGTTTACCCCAAGTTTCTGTGTATTGTTGACGGATGACGTGGTGCATAAAATAGATTTTTGGTGTTCATTGGAAAGCATTTTGGATATGATGAGAGTATTCTTCAGTTGCATTGATGGTACTTACATTTTTGAATTTTTATTATAACACACTTTTATATCACATTTATAAAAATTGTCAAATCTACAACAGTTCATGGACCTTGTGGTGTAATTCACCCCAAGTTTCTGTGTATTGTTGATGGATGGTACTTACTTTTTTGCTTTTTTTATCTAACACATATACCATATTTATAAAAATTGTGAAATCTACAACAGTTCATGGACCTTGTGGTGTGTTTTAACCCCCTTTTCATTCTGGTTCCTTGACTGAGTTAATTATAGAAGCATTTCATTCATTACGGTTATTTTTTTTAAAGTGCAGGCTTTTATTTTTAATAACATTTAATACTTTCTTTCCTTCTTAAAGAATTAGTTGTATTCAAGAACAGTGGACCGAAAAACACCTTAAAAATATTGTGATAATTTTGAAAAGTAGTATTCTGAAAATATTCAAAATATGTGATATCCTGAAGATTTTATTGTAGTTTAATATTTAAAAGAACGTGGTTGAGTGAATTGATTCACAAATAAAAAGAATAAATAAATATTTTGAGGTAAGCATTTAATTTAATGATGAACATCTATGTTTTTTCCTTGCATTTTATATTTCTGGTGATATTTTGATTTTATGCTGATGTTGTGTAATATAACAATATTTCTTGAATATTTAAAATAATAAACAAGACATAATTAACCAGTTTTTTATGAAATAGCTGCATGATTATCTTTGAAAAATAAAACAAACCTGTTAATCTTAGTATTTTATAAAAAGCAAGTATTATAAAAAAAACTCTTTTTAGTCAATTCCTACTTAAAGAAAAATTTTGTTTTAGTTACTGCTTTATCAAATAGTTACAATTGATATAATTATATATATACATATGACACATAATTGCTATATTAAGTGACAAAGTACAAAACAATATTTCTTTCTATGTATGGTGTTGGACTTTTTTTTGTTTGTTTGTTTGTTTACTATATATTCATATATTAAACTTAATTATTCCAATAAAATAGAAAAGCAAAAAATATAATTTCTAAGAGTTTTTCTACAATGAGTCAAAATCGATAGCGTTTTTATGAAAATCATTTCTGAATCGTTGCGCATGAATTTATTTTAGTGTTATGAAGCATGCTTTTTTCCAGTTCGGCTTGGTTTTGCTATGACCATTAATAAATCTCAGGGACAGACTCTTCAAAAAGTAGAAATATATTTGCCCCAGCCAGTATTTTCTCATGGGATGTTGTATGATGCTTTCTCACGAGCTACATCCATGCATTACGTTCGCGTTTTGGTAAACGACACGAAGAAAAAAGGGAAATTAAATGGTTCAAATAGAGTTTTTACAAAAAATGTTGTTTTCCGGGAAGTTTTACTTTAAGCTTTTCTGATACGTTAGAGTGTAAGATGCCCTTGATTCTCAAATGCATTAAGTTGTCGAATCTACAACGGTTCATGGACCTTGTGGTGTGTTTTACCCCAAGTTTCTGTGTATTGTTGACGGATGACGTGGTGCATAAAATAGATTTTTGGTGTTCATTGGAAAGCATTTTGGATATGATGAGAGTATTCTTCAGTTGCATTGATGGTACTTACATTTTTGAATTTTTATTATAACACACATTTATATCACATTTATAAAAATTGTCAAATCTACAACAGTTCATGGACCTTGTGGTGTGTTTTACCCCAAGTTTCTGTGTATTGTTGATGGATGGTACTTTCTTTTTTGCTTTTTTTGTCTAACACAGTTTCTGTGTATTGTTGACGGATGACGTGGTGCATAAAATAGGTTTTTGGTGTTCATTGGAAAGCATTTTGGATATGATGAGAGTATTCTTCAGTTGGATTGATGGTACTTACATTTTTGCATTTTTATTATAACACACATTTATATCATATTTATAAAAATTGTCAAATCTACAACAGTTCATGGACCTTGTGGTGTGTTTTACCCCAAGTTTCTGTGTATTGTTGATGGATGGTACTTACTTTTTTGCATTTTTTATCTAACACACATACCATGATTATAAAAATTGGGAAATCTACAACAGTTCATGGATCTTGTGGTGTTTTTTATCCCCCTTTTCATTCTGGTTCCTTGCCTGAGTTAATTATAGAAGCATTTCATTCATTACGGTTATTTTTTTCAAAGTGTAGGCTTTTATTTTTAATAACATTTAATACTTTCCTTCCTTCTTAAAGAATTATTTGTGTTCAAGAACAGTGGCCAGAAAAACACCTTAAAAATATTGTGATAATTTTGAAAAGTAGTATTCTGAAAATTTTCAAAATATGTGATATCCTGAAGATTTTATTGTAGTTCAATATTTAAAATAACGTGGTTGAGTGAATTGATTCACAAATAAAAAGAATAAATAAATATTTTGAGGCCTTTCTCTTTGAGGCCTTCAAGCTTTTCTCTTTTAGTTCCTTTCGTTTAAAAAATAAAATTCCCAAAACTTTTTTTTAAAGAATTTTTAAAATGTAGTCGCAATTTTTACTTCTTATTCAATAACTTCGTCATTTATGAAGGTAATCTCACAAAACCTTTTTCCGTATGTAAAGCAATATTATCCGTAACATATACGAAGATTGAAAAAATTACTTCAAAATTACGGATTTTAAAAAACATTTTGTGATTTTCGTAAACTGCTGTTTTTCTGAGAAATAACTTAAACAGTAGTTTTTGTACATTTTTTATATCAAAGTACGTTATTTTTGAAAATAGTTTGTGAAGTTTGAGAGCATTAACTTAAAAATTATGCCCTAAAAAGTAAGGTAATGATTTTTAAAATAATTAAAAATACGCGATTTTACATTTAGCCAAACATTGGCGTCGAAAATTAACTTTGAGCCAAAGACTTTTTATCTTTTTCGCCGTCAACCGCCTCTAACTAAAGGGTTACACTAAAAAATTCTGCCTTAAAGAGGGGGAAATTAGTAACTTTGGCGAGTAAAAAAAAATGCGAGTGAAAAAGTTATTTTTTCGTCAATTTTTCTTTATATAATTTTTAAATTTAAATAACTACATATGTCAGATTAAGATTAAAAAACGCATTCAATGCATTTCTGAGATTCATTTAAAATATTTATCAGTATCGAAATTTTTGTTCTCTTTCATAAAATTTATAGTTTACTTTAAAATAATGCCTAATGTATATTTCTTTTTTTGACGTATAATTCCATAATAAAAACCATGATTTGCGTCAAGGTCACTTTACATTTGCTTTCTAATTGGAAGACGTGAAAGTTTACGGTTGTTTTGAGTTTCGCTGACGTAGTGAAGAGGGGAATTCCCTTAAATCATTTGGCATGGGACAAAACACATAGTTTTTTTTATTATTAAAGATTGCATTATTGAAGAACAGTGGAATATAAGAAAAATATATCATAGAAAAAGGAAATATTCTGAAATATATTTTTATCACATGTATTATTTTCTTTTTGAATTTTATACTGTGAATATGTAAATAAAGGCTTATGAACATTTTAAATCAATTTTATCATAAAATAATTAATAGGTTAGTTTTGTATAAAAAACTTTTTTTCTTCAGATACGTGCTTAAATAATTTAATTATCACAGCGTCGAATGAAAAACTGAAATTAAAATAAAAAAATTTAATTTTTTATCAGATAGTATTATTTTCTTTTTGAATGTTTTTTCAGTGAATGTGTACTTATAACTATAGGTTTTCCCACATAGTGTTTTTTAGCACTTACATATGTTTAATCAAACATCCAAATGTTTCAAGAGCTATGAGTAGAATTTTTTTTATTATTATTTATAGATATTGGATTTAAATTAGTATATTTTTTTAAAATCAAAAAAAATTCTATTATTTCATTATTAAATTAATTATTTGTTAATAAAAAGCATATCGCCTACTATTTTGGATAAAAAGTAAGATATAGAAGATAATTTTAAAAAAGGGAATTGTAATGACGTTAATATAAACGAATCACACACATAATATGAACTTTGATAAAGGAAGGTGAATTTCCATGGCAATATGTTATGCATTCGAAACAAATTTTAATAAAACACTCAAAATACTTGTTTTTTTAACACTTACATATGTTTAATCAAACATCCAAGCGTTACAAGAGCTATCTGCAGAATTTTTTTGTTAGTATTTATAGCTAAGGATTTAAATTCATATATTTATTAAAATCAAAGGAATATTTCTATTATTTTATTATTAAATTAATTATTTGTTAATAAAAAGTATATCGCCTATTATTTAGGATAAAAATACGATCTAGACCCATTTTTAAGCTAAATGTAAGTAACGCTTGATTGATTAATGAAAACCTGAAAATTATTTTAGTATTTTAGATTCCTAAAAACTATCTATTATAAAAAAATTATGACTTTTTTTAATTAAGCATCAAAATAATTTTATTTTTATTGTTCATTTTATTTATTCACTAAAGCAATATTGTTTTTCAAAAGTCAGTAATAGAAATTTGAAGATAAATCTTATACCTGAGGGGAGAGTAAGGAGGAAAATAGTTCTACACTCAAAAAAGTCACTGTAACACTGTGACCTAAAAAGAAACCTGTTTGACATCAGTAAGATCTGGAAGATATTTTGAAAAAGGGTATTGTAATGACGTTAATATACATGAATTACACATATACCAGGAACTTCGATAAAGGAAGGGGAATTTCCATGGAAATATGTTATGCATTCGAATATGTACGTGCAACGCCAGGTTAAATGGAAAGGAATGAAACCCGTCTCACAAAGAAAAGTAGTTTACAAATTTCGAGAAAGGGAAATTTAATGATATTGTTTTGGAAATCACTTACATGGCACGCGTACATATACACAGAAGTTTTGTCGTCCTGAGGGAAACAGGATATTCCCGTGGGGATTAAGTAATTCACTCGGTAAAAACCCGTACAATGCCGGGCTAATTGAGGCGGGGGGAGGAGAAATAAGGAAGACAAACTAATTTTGAAAAAGAATATTGGAAGTGCTGATTTATTGAACGGAAAGGAAAATGTTAAACGAGAAAGCCCGAGCGATGCTGGGCCATGCACTCGCATCGTACGTTTACACACCCACACAGAAGTTCTGGTATCATAAGGGAAAGAGGAAGTTCTCATGGGGATTAAGATATACAATCGGAAAAAGCCCGTGCAACGCCGGGCTTAGCGGAGGGGGGGGACATAGAAGCCATAGTAATTTCGAAAAAGAATATTGGTCATGCTGCTTTTATGAAGGCAATGGAAATTTATAAAAGTAATGGAAGCCCGTGCAACGCCGGGCCATGAAAGCTAGTCTACACTATTAAAATCCGAAGGTAAACAAACGTATCTATCTATGTATGTATGTATGTATTTGCGTCTATCTTCTCACGAACCGTACAACGCAGAAAGTCGCGGAAGGTACCAAAAGATCGGGAACGATCCGAGGAAGCCGTTTTGCCCATTTATATTCCGATATTGTAATTAGTTAAAAGATATTAATTAAAAACCTTAAAATGCCTAATTGTTTTAACTCCTACCGGTTGTTTATTTGGCAAAGCTTTCGTTCCGTTTCGGCCGAGCGGTGATCCAACTTTTTCCACCATCTTAAAATTGCATCCGATTTATAATTTTGAAATCAGACAAAAATTAATTACAGAATCAGAAAAATCACTTATTTTTTCACGATACGCTATAATATTTTTTGTAAAATAACGATATTTTCTATTTTTTTCGATTTTTTTAAAAAAGTGTTAAAACTGATGCGTTTTTATGAAAATTATTACTAAATCGTTGCGTATGAATTTATTTAAGTGTTATTAAATCGATATTCTACACAAATTGACATCAAGCCTTTCTCTTTTTGATCCAGTCATTTAAAAAATAAAATGCGCAAAACTTTTTTTCTTTTAATTTTTAAGTAATACTCACAATTTTAACTTCACATTGAATAACTTCGTTAAATATTAGGATTATCATACAAAACATTTTTTACATTTGTAAAATAATATTATACAACTTTTGTGCGAAGATTGAAAAAATCGCTTAAAAATTACGGATTTAAAAATTTTTTTTGTGATTATCGTAAAATAATGTTTTTGCGAGAAATAATTTAAGCAGTATTTTTGTTACGATTTTTCTTTACAAATTAACTTTCCATCCAATCAATGTGTGAAAATTTGAAATTTTCAATTAAAAATTGAGCCCTTAAAAATAATAAAAATAAAAACTTTAAAAACACATTCTAAAGGCTTTAAAGAGACTGCGCATGCGCGAGAATAATTTTTTTAGCTCTGTTTAACACTCAGTGGCCAAGGTCAAAGTGCTCTTCTTGAGTAATGGAGAAAGGGGAATTCCCTTTTTTTTTCATGCTCTCTCTCATGGCTAAAGCTATTTGCTATCGATAAAAGTATTTAATTCATTACAGATAAACGTTTTAAAGTGTTCTAGCTTTTTTTTTATGATAGTTTTCCTCATTCTTAAAGAATGACTTTTTTAAGAAAAGTGGAATAAAAAATACTGTAAAAAATATTCTGAAACATATATTAGTCTCACACACAGTATTTTTTTCTATTTGAATGATTTTGTGCAGTGAATGTAAATAAATTTCCCGGGTTTTTCATTCTTATATATTTTTATTCTAACATTCAAAAACAACGATATGAAGAAAGGAATAGTCCTTTCGATAATTAACGGTGAGAATTTTTGTATTTATTTTTTTAGAAAATGGATTTAAAATAATATATATTTTATGAAACTAAAGCAATATTTTTTTCCGTTATTCATTACTAGATTAATTATGTAATGACAACACTGTATAATCTGCTTTTTTCTGGATAAACGAGAGATTATAGTTTTCTGGACTTATACTTAAGCTTCCAGTATATAACGATTCACATTGGTAAATGAAAATACCACACATTCATACAAACCCCTTGCAATATTGTAAGCTCTAAGAAAATAAATATTGTTAAAATAATGAATATGCTTCGTTTTTTGTAATATTGATCAGAACGTTTTCTTTGTTGCTTTAAATATACATTTTTTTAAGTAAAAAAGAATTGTTTTCTGTAAATCATTAATCGAAATTTTTCAATCGTTACGTAAGGATTTCTTATAACTATGATAAATAAACGATCTGAACTAAAAAGGTTCATACTTTGCACTTTTAATATCAGTGATTGAATAAACTAAATACCAAACATCATTTATTTGTCAGGATTCGGATTTTTTTTTTCAAAATAATAATACTTTGCCTATTTTATGATTTCTTCTAAAATGAATAAATATAGAGGCATTTAAATGAAAATGATTTTTAAAGAGTCTTTGATCATTCAGGATCAATGATTAAAAATAATAAAATGCCAAAAACTATCTTTCTTTAAAGAATTTTTTTTAAAAAAACCTTTTTTTTAACAAAACAATGATGTTATCCTCCCATCTGTTATAGTGGTCAGTGAAGCTGATTGCGGTGCCGTAGGGACTGGGTTCGAATCCCGGAGAAGGCATGGATGTTTGTGTTGTAATCCTTCCCCCCTTCTGTCTGTGTCGTATGTCCCCGTGTTATACATTGCGTGGTGCACAGGGATTTATAAATGTTTAAAAATAAAATGATGTTTTGCATATTTTATGATTTTTTCTCATATGAATCAATATGGTTGCGTTTAAATAAAAATGATTTTTAAAACTTTCAGAATCAGTGATTTAAAAAATAAAAAGCCGAAAACTTATTTGGACGAATTTTAATAATGACTCAAAATACTTAAATCAATCATTTAATAAATTCTTCATTCATAAAGATAATTGCATGAACCTTTTTTTCCGTGTGTCGACCATTTAAAAAAATCCTCACAATTTTACTTCAAGATTTAAAATAGTAGTAAAATTTTGTAATTTGAAAAATTTCTACTTCTCTGTCTTTTTTCAACATACAACTATTTTTAAAAAAGCTACATTTTCGTTTCCGGGGCCTAAAAAATTGCAACAAAAGAATTGAAAAGTGAGTGAGGGATTTTTAAAGTCGCACTGTTCACCTACTCCAGAGTTTTTGGCGACGGACTTCGAAATTTTCAACCACGGTCAAGTAACAAGGACGACCCCTGAGCTTTCACCCAATTCTCCTAATTACCACACCACGCCAAACAAGAACAAATTTCGAAAAAGGGAGTTTTTACGTCATAGTTAAAGAAATCACTCACACCGCGCGCATACACACACGCATAAGTGCCATCGTCCTGAAATAAACAGGAAATTCCCATAGGGATAAAGTTATTCCCTCGGTAAAAGCCCGTGCAGCGCTGGGCTAATTGTAGAGGAAATAATCGAAGTAATTTCGAATAATAAAATTGGAAGAGCTGATTTTGAAAAGAGAAGGGAAAACGTTATACGAGAAAGCCATGATACGCACTCACGGGCCATGCACTCCCATCGTATGCGTCACACCCACACAAAAGTGCTGGCGTCAGAAAGAAAGGAGGAAATTAACATGTGGATTCAGGTATTCCCTCGGATAAAGCCCGTGCAACGCCGGGCCATGAAAGCTAGTCTTACACTATTAAATATCGAAGGTAAACAAACGTATCTATCTATCTATCTATGCATGTATGTGCGTCTATCTTCTCACGAACCGCACCATGCCGAAAGTCGCGGAAGGTACCAAAAGATCGGAAATTTTGCGGGGAAGCCGTATTGCCCATTTAATATTCCGATATTGTAATTAGTTGAAAAGATACTAATTAAAAACCTTAAAACACCTAATTGTTTTACTCCTGTCGGTTGTTTACTTGGCAGAACTTCCGTTCCGTTTCGGCCGAGCGGTGATCTGACTTTTTCCACCATTTTAAAATTGCCATCCAATTTTCGGTGTTGAAACCAGATAAAAAATAATTACAGAATCGGAAAGATCATTTATTTCGCCACGATGCGGTATAATATTTTTTTGTAAAATAACGATATTTTCTATTTTTTTCGAATTTTTTAAATAGTGTTAAAACTGATGCGTTTTTATGAAAATTATTTCTAAATCATTGCGCATGAGTTTCTTTTCGTGTTATTAATACGACATTCTACACTAACTAACTTCAAGCCTTTCTTTTTTAGATCCAGTCAATTAAAAAATAAAATTCTCAAAACTTTTTTTAAAGAATTTTTAAAAAGTTGTCCCAATTTTTACTTCACATTGAATAACTTCGTCATTTATGAAGATAATCTCACAAAACCTTTTTTCCGTGTGTGAAGCATTACTATCCGTAATATATACAAAGATTGAAAATATTGCTTCAAAATTACGGATTTTAAAAAACATTTTGTGATTTTCGTAAACTTCTGTTTTTCTGAGAAATAACTTAAACAGTATTTTTTGTACTTTTTTTAATTTCAAAGTACGTTATTTTTGCAAATAGTTTGTGAAGTTTGAGAGCATTAACGTAAAAATTATGCCCTAAAAATGAAGGTAATGATTTTTATAATAATTAAAAATACGCGATTTGACATTTAGCCTAACATTGGCGTCGAAAATTAGCTTTGCGCCAAAGACTTTTGACCTGTTTCGCCGTCGACCGCATCTAACTCAAGGGTTACACTAAAAAGTTCTGCCTTAAACGGGGGAAAATCAGTAACTTTGGCGAGTAAAAAAATGCAAGTGAAAAATTTATTTTTCGTCAATTTTTCTTTATATTATTTTCAAAACTAAATTACTATATAAATGTCAGATTAAGATGATAAAATGCATTCAATGCATTTCTGAGATTCATTTAAAGTACTTATCAATATCGAAATTTTTGTTCTCTTTCATAAAACTTATAGTTTACTTTAAAATAATGCTTAATGTATATTTCTTTGTTTGACATTTAATTCCGTAATAAAAACAAAAAAATTGCCCATTTCGAAAATTTTTTTTGGAAATAGTCAGTTAAATAGGCATAAATTCCTTATAAAAAAGCTATGTTCATATTATATATTCTTTATTATTAATTGCTTTTTATTAAAATATCAAAAATCAATAAATTTTTTGCAATACATTTAAATATAATCTTCAATCGAAATCTTTCAATCGTTATGTGAACATCCTGTGGATCCCTTCAATTAAAAATTAATTTGAATTTGAACCTCCCATTTAATATTATTGCCTATTTTCATTTTTCGCTAAGGGTCTGTGTGGCGCAGTTGGATAGCGCGTCGCTTCCGCTAGGCCGCAAAGTGTCTAATTCTTATGCCTGGGTTCGAATCTAGAGAATTCGATTTTGTTCATTTCTGCTTATTTTTCCTACCCGTAAATTAATTCTCTCTTCTTCAATTATTGATTTCACTTGCTGCATCCCCACTGATCTGAAATTTACTTCTTTTTCAGTACTGCCATTATTTAAGCAAATGGTATATCACACAATTAATTGCTAATTAACCCTTTTTATCAATTTTATTAGAAAATAATTAATAAGTTAGTTTTGTATAATATATTTTTTTTGGCAGATACGTGTTTAAATAATTTAATTAACACAGAGTGGAATGAAAAACTATAAAATTAAAATTAAAAAAATTAAATGTTTTTATCAAATAGTATTATTTTCTTTTTGAATGTTTTTTCAGTGAATGTTAGCATATAACTAGGTTTTCCCCCAAAAGTGGTTTTTTAACACTTACATATGTTTAATCAAACATCCAAACGTTTCAAGAGCTATCTGTAGAATTTTTTTTATTAGTATTTATTGATAATGGATTTAAATTAATATATTTTTAAAATCAAAGGAATGTTTCTATTATTTTATTATTAAATTAATTATTTGTTAATAAAAAGTATATCGCCTATTATTTAGGATAAAAATACGTTCTAGAGAGAGACATTTTTAAGCTAACTGTAAGTAACGATTGATTGATTAATGAAAACCTGAAAATTATTTTATTATTTTAGATTACTAAAAACTATGTATTATTAAAAAAAATGATTTTTTTTAAAACAAGCATCAGAATAGTTGTATGCGTTTTTATGAAAATTATTTCTAAATCGTTGCGTATGAATTTATTTTCGTGTTATTAAATCGATATTCTACACTAATTAACTTCAAGCCTTTCTCTTTTAGACCCATTCATTTAAAAAATAAAATGACCAAAACTTTTTTTCCTGGGATTTTTTAAATATTAGACCAAATTTTTACTCAACGTTGAATAATTTTGTTATTTATTAAAATTAACACACGAAACTTTTTTCCGTGTGTAAAAAAATATTATCCGTAATCTGTACGAAGATTGAAAAAAATTGCTTTAAAATTACGGATTTTAAAATTTTTTTTGTGATTATCGTAAAGTACCGTTTTTACGATCATGAAAAGTTAAAAAAAACACTAGCAAGATTTTTTGTTTTTTGCGCATGCGCGGTAGAATTAGTGAAGGTCAATGTTACGTTTCAGTTTTGAAATGAGGGGAGAGATTGTTCACAGTGAAGTAGGATGGAGGGAATTTCCCGTTTTATGAGCCAAAATGGATGATTTTTTAAGTTTAAATATTTTTACTTTGTTTGATTGTCTTTGTTTTAGTTTTGTTGTGGAATTTCAAAGGAATTATTCAAACCTAACGTATTTAATTGTAGAGTATTAGATTAATGCAAAACTTTAAATTGATTTAGTATGTCTTTTTTAAAAGTGAAAAAAAAACTTGAAACTTTTTTTTTAGTAATTTAGTTTGGGGTGTTTTAATGTTGAAAATCATTGCATTATATTGATTAAAACTTTATATTATTCTGAATTTGTGTTTACTATATATAACTTTCATTGAACAGAAAGCAAGTCTAGCTTTGTCTCTGTTTTAGTTTTGTTGTGGATTTTCGTTTTCCTCATTCTTAAAGAATGATTTTTTTAAGAAAAGTGGAATAAAATACCTTAAAAAAATATAATTCTGCAATATATTTTAGTTACATAGTATTATTTGCTTTTTGAATGATTTTATACAGTGAATGTAAATAAATATTTCCAGGCTTTTTTATTCTTATATATTTTTAATCTAACATTAAAAAACAACGGAATGAAGAAATGAATAATCCTTTCAATAATTAACGGTGAGGGTTTTTGTATTAATCTTCTTAGAAAATGGATTTAAAATAATATATATTTTAAGAAACTAAAGCAATATATTTTTCTATTATTCATCACTAGAATAATTATGTAATGATAACACTGTATAATCTGTTTTTTTCTGGATAAAACAAGAGATTATAGCTTTCTGGACTATACTTAAGCTACCGGTATATAACGGTTGATTGGTAAATGAAAATTCCACACATACACACAAACCCCTTGTATTATTTTAAGCTATAAAAAAGTAATTATTGTTGAAAATATGAATATGCTTGGTTTTTTCTAATATATTATATTAGAACGTTTTATTTATTGCTTTAAATATACATTTTTTTAAGTAAAAAAACATTGTTTTCTGTAAATCATTATTGATCATTCGGAAAAGCTACATTTTCATTTCGGGGGGCTAAAAAATTGCAACGAAAGAATTCAAAAGTAAGTGGGGGATTTTTAAAGTCGCACTGTTCACCTACTCGAGGGTTTTTGGCGACGGACCTTGAAATTTTCAACCATGGTCAAGTGACGAGGACGACACCTGAGCTTTCACTCGTCTCTCCTAATTACCACACCAACGCAAGAACAAATTTCGAAAAAGGGAGTTTTAATGACATGGTTAAGGAAATTACTCACATTGCTCGCATACACACACATAAGCGCTATCGACCTGAGGGAAAAAGGAAATTCCCCTGGGGATTTTTTAAGTTATTCACTCGGTAAAAGCTCGTGCAACGCCGGGCCTGGGGAGCGGAAAGAAACCAAGAAGTCAAAGTAATTTCAAAAAATATAATTGGATGTGCTGGTTTTGTGAAGAGAAGGGAAAATGTTAAACGAGAAAGCATGATACGCACTCACATCGTACGTGTCACACCCACATAAAAGTGATGGCGTCAGAAAGAAAAAAGGAAATTAACATGGGGATAAGTTATACCCTCGGTAAAAGCCCATGCAACGCCGGGCCATGAACGCTAGTCTACACTATTAAAATTCGAAGGTAAACAAACGTATCTATCTATCTTTGTATGTATGTATGTGCGTCTATCTTCTCACGAACCGTACGACGCAGAAAGTCGCGGAAGGTACCAAAGATCGGAAATTTTCCTGGGAAGACGTATTGCCCATTTATATTCCGATATTGTAATTAGTTAAAAAGAGATTAATTAAAAACCATAAAACGCCTAATTGTTTTAACTCCTACCGGTTGTTTACTTGGCAGAACTTCAGTTCCGTTTCGGCCGAGCGGTGATCCGACGTTTTCGACCATCTTAAAATTGCCATCCGATTTTTACTTTTAAAATCAGACAAAAAATAATTACAGAATCGGAAAGATCATTTATTTCGCCACTATAAGGTTTAATTTTTTTTTTTGTAAAATAACGATATTTTCTATTTTTTTCGAATTTTTTAAAAAAGTGTTAAAATTGATACGTTTTTATGAAAATTATTTCTAAATCGTTGCGTATGAATTTATTTTCGTGTTATTAAAACGATATTCTACACTAGTTAACTTCAAGCCTTTATCTTTTTGATCCAGTCATTTAAAAAATAAAATTTCCAAAACTTTTTTTTAAAGATTTTTTAAAAAGTAGTCCCAATTTTTACTTCACATTGAATAACTGCGTCATTTACAAAGGTAATTGGACAAAACCTTTGTTTTCGTGTGTAAAGCAATATTATCCGTAACATATACGAGGATTGAAGAAATAGCTTCAAAATTACGGATTTTAAAAACATTTTGTGATTTTCGTAAACTGCTGTTTTTCTGAGAAATAACTTAATTAGTAGTTTTTGTACATTTTTTATTTCAAACTACTGCATTTTTGCAAATAGTTTGTGAATTTTGAGAGGATTAACTTAAAAAATTATGCCCTAAAAATGAAGGTAATGATTATTAAAATAATTAAAAATACGCGATTTTACATTTAGCCAAACATTGGCGTCGAAAATTAGCTTTGCGCCGAAGACTTTTGACCTGTTTCGCCGTCGACCGCATCTAACTCAAGGGTTACAGTAAAAAGTTCTGCCTTAAACAGGAGGAAATCAGTAACTTTGGGGAGTAAAAAAAAAATAAGAGTGAAAAAGTTATTTTTTTGTCAATTTTTCTTTATATAATTTTCAAAATTAAATAACTATATATATCAAATTAAGATGATAAAATGCATTCAATGTATTTCTGAGATTCATTTAAAATATTTATCAGTATCGAAATTTTTGTTCTCTTTCATAAAACACGGCTTCCCCGAAAAATTCCCGATCTTTTGGTACCTTCCGCGAATTTCTGCGTCGTCCGGTTCGTGAGAAGATAGACGCACATACAGACATACATACATAGATACGTTTGTTTACCTTCGAATTTTAATAGTGTAGATTGACAAGTAAGATATACGAGATCTGAGAATCAGACACAAAACTAGTGAAACACTATCCTTACAAGTGATAGAGAGTGAGAATGGGTGGTCAGTTTCATCAACATGTAATACAGAATTATACACAATACATAAAAATAACGAAACTTGTACATGTTGCATACAGTGCACCGAGTGTAACATATGCATTCGCCGATATATATGCAGCTGTGTCGATTCATCAATTAGGTGGAATATGTGCAAACATATACATTATTTACATCAGTTTATTAAAAACACAACTATTCCAACACATGATGAATCTCAACTTATTATAGATGAAGAAAATCAATTAATATTGAATGAAGTAACCAAAAAAAATCACAAGCCCTCTCACTTGAACACAGAAAGGTAGAACTAAGACAAAAGTGTTTAGAACTATTAAATTCAGACAAACAATGTGTTTAAGTTTTTATTATTTACGGAATATGAGAATTATCACCGACTTAAATTTACAACCTGCACACAAGGTGGCTAGAACTAGAAGAAGTTACATAAGAAATACTATAAATACAAATGAGAGATACAGGTGCCATCTATTGGCATAACAACAAAACCATGTTAACATTTATTATAAAGTCATTATCTTTAACACTTTCCCTTGTTAACTGGATTTTGTAGGAACAGTTCCATTTGATTACACAATGTCAATAGTCTTGACTTCATCAAGGGTTTTGTCAAAATGTCAGAGACTTGTTTCTCAGTTGACACTTGCTTCACACATTTAATTTTCCCTCAAAAACTTTCTCACACACAAAGAAGAGTTTTATTTCTATGTGCTTTGTCCTTCGATGATATTCAGAGTTGTGTGACAACTTTACTGCTGCCCTGTTGTCCACTTGAAGTGTGGGAATTTCCCTCAAGTTCACTATGTCCTGAATCAGTCTGCAGAGCCAAATTACTTCTTTGGCTGCCTCTGATGCTGCTATAACCTCAGCTTCAGTAGTTGAAGTGGCAACAATTGCTTACCTTTGGCTGCGCCATGAGATAGCTCCTCCAGCATATATCATAACATATCCAGAGGTTGATCGACTTGTTTTGGTACATCCACCAAAATCTGAATCACTATAACAATGAAGCACACCTTTTGTCTCTGTAGCATGGTATGTTATTCCATATCCAACTGTGCCAGCTATATAGCGGAATACTTTCTTTACCCTGACTATATCTTCTGCAGATGGGTTTTCAAGTGATCTTGAAAGAAATCCTACACTATATGCTAGATCTGGCCTGGTACCCACCATCACATACATAAGGGCACCAACAGCTTGCCTATATGGAAAATCAAAGTTTTTGGTTTCAGACTTTTGCAATCTGCAATCTTTTAACATGGGTGTAGCCACAGGTTTGCATTTCTCAAAACCAAAACACTTAAGTATCTTTCTGGCATATCCTTTTTGACTGATCGTTATTGAGTTGTCTTTATGATGCTCAAGTTCAAGACCTAGAAAACAAGAAACTTCTCCTACTGAGATCTTGAATTTTGTTTTCAGCTCCTTGATGAACATTTCAGAGTCCTGTTGATCAGTTGCAGCAATTAATCCATCATCAACATATAACACTATTAACAATTTCCTACCTTTTCTTTCCCAAATGTAAAGGCGTGGATCCGCTTCACTTGCTTTAAAACCAAGATCTGTTAAAAAATTCCCCAAAACACTTGTTCCAACAGCGTGGTGAATGTTTTAAACCATACAGGCTGCGTTTGAGTTTACATACTCTTTCTGAACCATCTTTGAAACCTTCTGGTTGTTGCATACATATGGTTTCCTCCAGATCTCTATAAAGGAATGCTGTTGATACATCAAACTGAGTCAAGTGCATCCTTTCTTCAGCTGTTATGCTTAAAACTGTCCGTATTGTTCCTAATTTGGCTACTGGACTATATGTTTCACTGTAATCAATGCCCTGGCGTTGACTGAAACCTGTCGCAACAAGTCTGGCTTTATACTTGTTGATGCTTCCATCTGGATTTGTTTTGAGTCAATAAACCCACTTACAGGGTATTGCTTTATCCCCAACTGGTAGGTCTGTTAGCTCCCAAGTATGATTTTCACTTAATGAATTCATTTCACTTTCCATGGCTTTCTTCCAGTTTATGCTATCCTTGGAGTTAACTGCTGCTTCATATGTTTCAGGATTATAGTCATCTAAATATGACTCTGCTTCCATAATATGATCCTCAAACCATTTTAGTTTATGCAGAAGTGAGCGGTTCCTCAGCTGTCTATCTGATATAGGTTCAGCATCTTCTTCACTATCACTCTCAGAATCACTTAAGTCTTCTTAGCTTTGTGTACTTTCTACAGGATTGTCTTCAATTTTTATGAGATGCTCTTCATACTTTCCCTGATTTGTATCTTCTCTTATCCCGTCTTCTAATTTCAATTCTGTATGGTCATCACACTTGCCTGCTTTTTCTTGAAATATTACATCTCTAGATAAAATTACTCTGTGTTCTTTCTTTAGCCAAATTCTGTATTGTTCATCTCCATCATATCCCACAAGGTACCCTTGGATGGCCTTCTTGTCCATTTTCCTTCGCTTCTGAGCTGGAACATGAGCATAGCATGGAGATCCTATTATGCGCAAGTGTTTTAACAGGGGTTTCTTTTTGAGCCAAAGCTCATATGGACTTACATTTTCTATTGATGACTTTCCTGTTCTGTTTAGTATATATATGGCAGAGTTAACTAACTCAGCCCAGATGGCTGCAGGGAAACTGACATCAGGATTTGAGTATTTGAATGTTCTAGCCATTTCAATAGTGGTTAGCATTTCTCGTTCACTGGCTCCATTTTGTTCTGGGGTATAAGGTGCTGTCAGCCTTTGAGTGATTCCATTTGAATCTAGAATTTCCCGAACAGCTTTGTTATCAAATTTTCCACCATTATCACAGAGGAATTCTTTCACAGAATATCACAATGTCCTTGTATGTGCAAGCATGTGCTCAACACCTTCTTTACTTCTCTTTTACTAGGTAACCATAGCGAAACTTTGTAAAGCTGTCTTTGAATACAACCAGATACTTTTTCTTCTGGAATGACTCATCAAATGGTCCACAAACATCTGCTGAAATCAGTTCACCAGGCTCAAATGCTTTCTTTCTTGTGCCAAATGATGACCTGTGTGCTTTGCCATAAATACAGGGCTCACATAATTCTTTATCTAGCTTGATGTGGATGCCTAGTTCCCTTTCAAGCATGTTTCGGATGTGACGTTTATCTTGGTGGCCCCATCTTCCATGATACAACTGTAGCAAGGAGCTATCTGCTACAACAGTATGAACTGTCATTCCTTTGGGCAATATTGGTTCAAAATGTGCTTTGAATAAGGAACCATTCACACTGCGAGAACCACACAGCACCACATCACCGTTAACTTTTAACCAGTACTCTGTAGGAGTCGACACAAATTCACTGTTTTGATTTCTGTCTTGAGCGGCAAGTACAGAGAATAAATTTCTATTAATCTTTGGAACATACCAAACATCTTTCAGAAAAACTTCCTGGCATTTTCCATGAATAGTGGATTTTTACTTTTATTGTGCCTTTCCCAAGAGCAACTAATGTTTCATTTCCAGCAGCTTTAATGCCACAAGGACTATTAAATTTATGAAGTCAACAAAATATGTGTAGCAGTTTGTGACATGCCTAGTAGCTCCATTGTCAATCCAATATGATGTAGGGCTAGTCTCTGATGTACAGACTTCCTCAGATATAGACATTAATACTATGTTAGCTGACACTGTATTTAATTGTGTATCACTCAATTTATTCTTCGGTGGTCTTCCATCTGAAATCCATTTTCTGCAGTCTTTTACCCAATGTCCTTTTTGCTTACAGTAATTGCAGCTATCTTCTTTTCTTGACTTGAACTTATATTTGCTCTCTTGTCTGGGTCTTTCTGATTTTGTAGCTATTAGAGTTTCCTGGGCTTTTTTGCTATTGTCTTCCACTTTGGTAAAATTTCTTTCGAACATACAGAGCTGCACTGTTAATTCTTCAAATGACTTCTTGTCATCTCCAGCTAACAACATCCAACTGGATTTAAAAGTTTCAAACTGATAAGGCAAAATATGTAATACTTTACATACTAACATCAAATCTGGCAACTTGCTGTCCTCTCTAGCCTCAAGTCCATTATTCAGTTCATTCCAAAGACTTCTTAGCTTTGCAATATGTGTTGAGACATCCTCTCCTTGAACCCAGCTGAATGCAAAAAACTCTGTACAAATTTTAAACAACTGATCTTTTGAAGTTGCTTCAAACTGCTGCTCTAATGATTCCCACGCATCAAAGGCAGTTTCCTTGTCCATAATCTTCTGATACACAGCATCAGTGACAGTACTTGCGATCATTGATTTTGCATAACTATTTGCTTTTCTGTACAAATCGCAGCATTCTTTATACTGTTTTCTTACAGATTCTTGAGCATCAGTATCTATGGATTCTGGCCTTTTCAGCTTGCCATCTATAATCTCGATCGCTCCTTCGTGGTAATCGAGTAGGTCTCGTATCTTCCGTTTCCACATCGGCCAATCTGTTTCTCCGGTCAAAGGCTTAATATGACGACTGAAATCCATACTTATTTCCTTTCTAGAAATTTAGATTTTCAGGTTTCTTAAATAATTTGTTTAAATATTTCTAGGCTAAGCAACAACGGTCATCTGTTTCTTCCTCGATCTCTTCAAAATGGCGGCGCGATCACGCTATCTTCCCGCCAAATTGCCGATCGGCGAAACTTTGCCGCGACTTGTTGCCTCCAAGAAATAAAGTTCTCTCTGCCTTTTCTATCGTAAAAGACTCATAATCTTTGATACTTCAAGCGCAGTTAAAGCTTGTGCTGGTACCCATAACCTGTTTAAGTTTTTATTATTTACGGAATACGAGTATTATCACCGACTTAAATTTACAACCTGCACACAAGGTGGTTAGAACTAGAAGAAGTTACATAAGAAATACTATAAATACAAATGAGAGATACAGGCGCCATCTATTGGCATAACAACAAAACCATGTTAACATTCATTATAAAGTCATTATCTTTAACACAGTGTGATGTGTTCAACAGGATTCTAAAATCAGCACCACCACAACTAGAAGCTGTTGATATGTTAAATGCACAAGAAATACATTTTCCAACTGCTGATAAAGATGTTCCACCTAATAAAATATAATACCCCAAAGATTCTCAAATGCAAAAAAGAAAAGGAAACTGACCAAAACTTCTACAGTAACTTCACAGAATGCAGACAATAATACAATTTTAAAAATTATATTGGATCACAAAAATTTCAACCACAGCCCCCCACTAAAGAATCCTAACACATCCATTGAAAAAATTTAAGTTTTAATAATTGCCTTTTCATATGTTGGGTCAACTTTTTTGAGAAAAAAAGGATACTTTTTGAACTAAGTTTGTGCTGAGAACTCTGCTTAACATCTAATCAAAAAATATCTTCCTTCCCTGCCTATAAGTGTTTGTATTTTATATGTGTCAGGTCTCATGTACCATATAATACTTTCATTCATCAGAACTTCTCTTTAATAGAAAGATAATTGCAGCTCTGATCCTAAAAATGATCAGAAACAATGCATGATGTAAAAAATCAGTACTGGGTTGTGAACCTTTATCTCTGATGTTCAGGATAGATTAAGTATTGTGATTATGAGGAAGTCTATGTTTGTTTATCTTCCTTTTCCACAAGGCCAACAATGTTAAATGTTGTCCATGCAATTATTGATTGATTGATTTTGATATTGTTCAATCAATAGATTACTACCAATAGTTTTAGTATAGGAAAATTTTTGATGAAACTCGATCGATCCCATATTTCAGCAAGCAATATTCTATACTTAATATTTGTCAAGTTTTTTAATAATTCAACCCCATGTACATTCAAATGCTGTGCACTGGTCCTTGTATTATATGTGGAATTGTATGAAACTAATTGTGAATACTGCATAACACACAATCTCAGCACAATTTAAAAATTCTCACATGCTGCTACATTTTTATTTTGTGGTTGTAATTATTAACATAAATAATAGAAATCTTAACTTTTTTTATATTCTATTTTATAATAAAAATCTTAAAATTAATACCAGAAGTTAAAGAATAAATCAAAATAACATATTTTTGACAGGAAATGAGAAATAATAAAATCAATATCTAACATCATTGGTATAAAGGAGAAAGATTTAATGATAGAGAGAGAAATTCTCTATAAGAGATGCTGATTCTCCTCAAGTCAAGTTTTTGGCAAAAGTGATACTGTGGCTTAAAAACTGGAGACTTTGAACTACTATTTCTCAGGCTTAGTCCTCACAAACCTTCCAAGCACTAAGAAATACAATTGAAGCTTTTTTTCAAATAATTCCATACATGTTTGAAAAATATAACATAGATTATGTCCTCCTAGGAAATTTTAAAATGATGGAACATGAGGGAAGATTTGGCTCCAATAAATCAATGGTCTTCAAACTTTTTGACTCACAGAACCCTTAGAATGAGGTATTTTGGGGAACCCCCTTCCACACACACACTCTTAGAATATATCTGAAAATACTATTTAAAGTAAATCAACATGTTGTAAATACTGTGTAAAAACAATTAAAACAAAATATTGAATGTTGTCATTAAAAAGTTTCAATATATAATGTTATTAGAAGTTACTCTTTAGTGATATGAATATGTGCTCCCAGTGCCAGCTACCTAAGCATTATATTTAGTTGCTGGAATGTACTTGCATTTCTTTTTCAAACAAACCGTTAAAATCTAACTCTGTTGAAGTTATCAGTAGTCGTATTTCATATTCTGTGTTATATTTGTAAATATATATTGCCCTTTACATTGAGAAATATTTATCACTTAACTGCAGTGTTTTGAATGGCTTAACAATGTTTATGGCTGAGTAAGAATTTCTGTGTGCAACCTAAAATTTAGGAGCTGTATTTCATTAAATTTAGATTTTAATGATAAATCTCTTGTTTCCTCTCCTTCACAGGCAAATTTACTGATTTATCATTTTATCCATTCATGATTAGTTCTCTCCAGGGCCGCCGCGTGGGTATTAGGCTCCCTTGTTCAAGTTGAAATTCGGCGCCCCTTTATGGGGTTCTGTTGCACTCTTATAAAGTGCTACAAATAAAATGTAAAATTCTCATTTATAGTATTCAAAATTTGACTTTCGAACTGAAAAGCTTTAAAATTATAATATTAAAAACATGTTTGTCTTATTGCTTTTTTTAATTATTATTTCATAAATTTTAAAAACAAAATAAAATTGATATAAAATTTTTAAAGTAAAGTATAAAAATTAGAAAATATATTCAAATATATATTGATTCTCCTAGCTTTAGCAGCTACAAATGCTCGTATCAATTCCTTTATGTTTAATTTAACCAAAATTTCGCTCTCTATGGATATAATTGACAAGTCCGATAATCTCACCTGCGCCATAGTAGATCGCATGTAGTTTTTTATAATTTTAAGTTTTGAAAAACTTCGTTCTCCATTAGCCACCGAAACTGGCAGGGGATTCAAGATATCCGGAAAGTTATTGCAATATTTGGAAATGTATCGATAAGATTGTTTTCATAAATATAATTTAAAACATCAATAGGTGACATATCCTCTTTGGTAAAACATCGCAAAGATTTTATTTCTTCGGAAAAAATTCATCCATATAATGTCCTTCTCATTAATATTTTTAGTATCCGTTAATTTTTGTTCTAATTCTTTGCAATGTTTTAAAACTTCATTGTCACTCCAGTTTTTTAAATTTAATCCATCAAAGTCCTTTTCATTAACATTTTTAGAATCTGTTAATTTTTTTGAGAACATGTTTCTAAAAAAATATTTATTGCACTAAATAAAAAAAAAATTCATTTCATTTACAAAATGCGTCATATGATTTTCTCTCAGAATATTATTTGAAAGTCAAAAGCCCATTTATGTCATTTGTTACTAAATAAAGATTCAGGTAAAGAAGCTAATTTAACTGAAAATTTAGAAACAATATTTTTTTCAGAAAATTTAATTTTCAGAATTTAGTGTGATATTTTTTTTTCTTTCTGCTGATTCAAAATATTTAAGTAAATTAAACCAATAATAATACAAATTACTAAAAAGCATTTGTTATAAGCAATTGAAATATTGAAAACACACACATCTCAGGTACATAAAAATAAAAACATTTAATGAAAAGGCTATAATTATTAGTATTTTTTTTGATTATTTGGAAATTGAAATTGTGTATATCAGAAATAGATAAATCAAATTCTGCCCAATTAAGGGTAAGATTTATCTGGGTTTTATAGAGATAAATAAAAAGTTGCTTTTCGAATTATTTTGTTAATTTGAAAGATAAAAGTTTTTCTTAATTTGTTTCTTTTATGAAAAAAAAAATAGACTGGACGTTTAACCGAGGAGGTTTAAGGTAAAACTTAACTAAATTTATGCTAAGTATCAAAGATTTGTAACTAAAGCGTCATAAAAACATTTGTTTTTACTCTCTTATTCTGTGCAACAGGTACTAAATTTTAACTTTTACCTAATAAATGTTTAAAAAATTAACATGTATTTTTTAGTTTTTTACACAACACTTCACTACAGATCGAAAAGTAAATGTGTTTTTAAAATAGCAGCGAGCTACAGCAGTATACCAACTGTCCAAAACATATTTGTTCATGAATTTGCGAAAATTCAATATTAAGTAAGCAAGAGGGCCCAGATATAAAATCATGACAAGTTTGAGATCCTCTGTTCTAAGCTATGGTGCTGACGCGTACTGTTTTTTATTTCATAACTCAATACAAATACTCATATAATTTAAACTGCACAAAATATATATTGTGTTACAGGTACTCAGCTACTCTCTTCTATAAACTTGCAAATTTTCTGCCTGTAAATTAATGTTTTCATAGAAATTTTTAATAATTACAAAACAACCTGATTTTATTGTGAATATTTTAAATTTTTTTTTTCTGATTGCAATTCATTAAAATTCCCTTTAGTTTGATTGTTAGAGGAATATCTAAAATTTTAATTTTACAATTTCTTTGTCATTTGGTTGAATTGTTTGGCAATGTTTGTAGGTTTATGCATAAAAAATTTATAAATTTAATGAAAATTTATGCAATAATACTTGTGTAAGAATATTTTTTTATCTTTGTATGTTTGAAAAGTTACATCGTATACATACATACCTTACAAAAGATAGTATCATTTTTTAAGAACTGTTATTCAACTCTTTTTTTAAAAAAATAATATTGTGCAGATATAATGCTTAACATGAATTTTTTTTCGTAAAAGTTAATGTACATTACGTACTGTTCCATAACGTACATTAACAATTTTTTATAGTTTTTTTCACTTTTTGTTTTATATTGGGTTATATTTAAGATATTAAGATTGTACAATGTTCGAAGAACTGTTGTATATCAGTTGATTTTTTTTTCAATGATACACTACAGCTATGAAAAAGTAAAATATCGTGAAAATAAAAAATTCTCAAAAAGGAAAAAAAAACTTTTTTCCTTTTCTTTTTGTGGTCTGAAGTAAATTTCAAATGCTTTACGATATGAGTAGGGTATTCCAGAGTAATATATTTCTCGAAAAGTAAGAATAATTTTAACACAAATGTGTGTATTTCAGTAAACAAATGTTCAGTGAATAATCTGGTTACAATAAATTTGAGTTTTTAAATCTTTGTATGATACAAGACATACACAGTGTTATATTCAGAATATGATGAATTGTGCAAATATAAATCACATCACAAACGTTGTACAAAAAGGTAAATGTAATTTTCAACAAAGAATAATTCTACAAAATTAAGGCAAAAAATTTCATATTAACCAGCCTTTCTATCATTTACACATGTTGTAAACATTAATTTACAATCAACTTTTGTTTCCTTATTTATTATGAAAGCAAATCTCTTTCTGTTTCTGAAAGCTAGTTTTTCTGTAGTATCATTTGAATCAAGACTATTTTACTGCATTTATTTTTATTGTTTTTTATAAAGAAAAATTCAGAGAATTTATAAAGTAAAGTGAATTCTAGACCGGAAATCGGTATATTTTCAAGAGAGAACTAGTTGTTAGTGAAACAAGATATCGAAAGTATCAGACACCTACTTGATATGAGCTTCCAGGAAAAAGGTCCCCCATCCCAGCAACAATTGCGTTAAGACTGTCATGCTCCAATTAATATTTTTTAATTTTATTTAAATCATGTTTTACACACAGGCATTAACATTTTCCATTCCTTCAAAAATGAAGAAATATTATAGTTATTATTTATTTTTATTTTTATAGCTCAATGCAAGTGCAATCAGTGTCAAAATGTCAATGCTAGGAATTAAACTTTGAAGTTTCGTGAAAAAAACTTCCATACCAGTACTACCTTAAGTACTACTTTTTGGAATTTCATGTTTACACTAATAATTAAACTTTATAAAACTGTTCTTCCATAGAAAAGTGTGTTTTGGGGAGATGAATTCAAGCAAAAAAAACAAGTATTGATGCATATTAATCAACATAAAAGTACTATAAAAGTCGATTGAAATATATATATAGACGAAAATCTTAAAATTAGCTGTGTGTGATGTAACACGGAAAATTTACAAAATAAAAAATATTTGTAATTAGATTTCATTAAGCTGGACATTATTTTCACTGCCTCCTTTGTAAAGGAAAGCAAATAATAAATGAATGTTTTGATTTTATTTTAATATGATAAAAATGTTTGTACATTTTTTCAGTCTCAAGGGAAAATACAAAATAAATGAAAAGTAAATTGATAATTACCTTTTGCGGTTTTAAAGGAATGAAGTAAAATTGAAGAAATTATTGATTTAAAATTGCGTCAACTCTCTCTCTCTTTGAAAAAAAGTGATTTCCTGAAGGCAGTGGCGTAGCTAGGTATTTAAAGGTCCTGGTGCAAAAAAAAAAAAATTATATGGGCTCTATCTTGGTTGAATTCTATCAAGTAATATGGGAATATTTTAAATATATACAAAGCTACAGTTTTTACTAACTGTCTTCTCTTTCTTGGGGTTGTTTACGCTTAAACGCACCCCACTTGCTTTCTTTCTTTTTTTTTAGTCTATAATTTTAGTTTTATAATTTATCTAATAGGATTTGTATGTGCTCGAGTATTTACTGACGTTAAAAAGAAGCAGAAACGAAATGCTATGCTATAAAACGTCGTTGGAGAATCCCTAGCTATTAATTTATTCGGGAGGATCGAACTCACATCCAACAGATTGCTTAGAGCTACAAAATGGTCCACTGAGATAGACAGGAAATGATACAAAAGTATGCATGGTCAAGAAAATTTAATACAATATTATTATAATTATTTTTTTTAAAAAACATATCTGCAAAAGAGCAGAGGAAGGGGACAAAATTACATCAGTAAAATTAGATCATAGGAGAAGATTGCGAAATATTGAAACAGGAAACTAGCTTATTATGAATCATATTGTTATTAAAAATAGAATGTAACTTGAAAGGAATTGCTTCTTGTGTAGGTTTTTTAAGATGTAACAATAAGTATGGTAAGATTTTTCATGGAACTTGAAGTTTATTTTCAAATAACAGTCTATAAAAAAAATTGAAAATAACATGAACTTTTCAATAAGTAAAGCTCGCAACACTGAACAAACAACGAAAAGAATTTAGGTGAAATCCCTACAAATTCGAAATTACTTTCAACTGAATTGCGACGATTACAGTTATGTTGCAACCTTTTATATTTATATCTTAAATTTGGAAGAAATCGCAAATTCGGCTGCCCTTGTGCATAGATATCCTGCTTAGAATCTAAAGGAATTCATGATACCAAAAAGAGTGTTGTAGATATCGATAAAGCAGTGCTTTTCAAACTTTCAATATTTGCGGCTTAATTTTCAGTCATAATTTTCATTGCGCCCCACTTCTTACAATAACAATGTACTGAATGCAATTATAATGTATTTTGATGGTAAAACTACGATGCAATACGACTTTAATTATAAACGCACTAAATAGATAAATATAAGGTTTTGTAAATAAATTTTGTATATGACAAGCCCAAGAGAGTCACTAGTAATTACTGAACTTGTTTTTAATTGAATATTTATAAATTAATTATTAAATACTTTGTGTAGAACTAATACTTTCATATTAACCAATAATCTATGTACACTAGCTGTTATTTTCTAATATTTACATAAAGTCTGCTGTTTGTGAAAAAACATTTCAGAGTATTACTATTTGACGGATATCTAGATTAATACGATATTCATTATTTTATTTGGTTTACATGTGAGATAGAATTTTCAATTTAGATTTAAATAAATATTTTATGCAACAATATTTTTAAAAATATTTATTACTTTCCATTTTTAAAATGCTGCTAACAAATTCCAATGCATTTAAAAAAGAAAATAACATGAAGTCTTTTTTAAAAAAAGGTTTCTTTTATAAAATTTAAACATCAGTAGAGAAAATAGTACATTATCAATAAGTAACTTGCAGTAAGCAAGAATTAACTGAGTAACACATGACAAATAATGAATTTAGCTCCTATAACAATACACGCATTGAGAAACTTTTAATAAGTTCAATACCCAATTTTCAAGAATTCTAGGTACAGCAACATTTAAGAATAAAATATTAAAATGCATTTGGAAATCTAAGCAAATGTATGTTATAGACATTTTCAAATAAAATTATTTACATTAATCAGTATTCAAAATAACTTTATTCAAGAATATGAGAAATTTGATATTTACAACAACAGCAAATTTTAACTTTCAGCCCTGAATTTCTACATTATACAGGACGTTTCAATTATTGACGAATATGTCTTGATTTTGCAAGCCATGTTTACTGGGAAATAATTCAAGAATTTTTTCCAATTTTCACAACTTTCTAAGTTATTGGTCATCTGAGAATGACAATTGAGGAGAAAAAACAACTTATTGATTCGTTAAAAGATTTTATATTAAAATCTAAATTAAAGTAAACCCCCTTTCAGTCAATAGAAATAATGTTTTAATCATTTTTATTTTAATTAGTGAAGTACAGGTTTTATAGTCAACCTTTGAATATAAATACCTTTAATGCTGGATTTCTGCTTCCAGCACTGGTCATTGTACATGCATGGCTAGGTGTATATTGTTTTTTCAAATTAATAAAAAGGATAACTTATCTTTATTCCTCAATTTACATACGAATTTCAATATTTTATGAGATTCATTGTTTTTAATTATTTTGAGGGTAACTGTATATTTTAAAAATAATTCTCCAATATGTTCCATACCATTCTTATAATAGGGCATTTAAACTTTTGTGTTCTTTGAAACTGTCCAATTCTACTTGTTTGGATTCATCTGTTATATTTAAAATTAGCATTCTTTCAGATTAAGAGAAGTTTGTTCTCATGTTGCAGCATTTACTGACAGATTTTTCATTGCTAAGTAATAGAATATGATGAAAATTATTGGAATTTCTAAACACCAATTCTTAATTTTTCAATAAATATGTTTTGCCATAAATTTAAAAAATTATTCTTAACTTATGCTTTAAAAAATTCATTCAGGTATATTGTAATCCCAATATGTATATAATTTTGTACAGACAAAATTCCCCTACAAGGGGCTGTTAAAAGTAGAAATCGCTGCAAAGTAGCAAGTTTGGGTGGTTATTACGAGAAGCACATACTGGATAGTGTCAATAAACCAGCTCTCTGGTGCTGTTAAAGAGTATCAATAGTATGCATGTAATTAAATTCATTAGTTTTGTAATGCTTGCCTTAGTCCTTTGAATTCTGTCAATGACGGATTCTTTCAAAAAGATTGAGAATGAATTTTACAAACTGGTTAATGAAAGTTTATATGTAAAACAGATAAATAGATTTCTAGATATAAAATAAAATTTAAAAAAATTTCAAAACATTTTTAAAAAATTTATTTGGCCATCTTCATAAAAAAAATAATACAAAGAAAAATACACTATTAATTACAATAAATTGAGATTATCTAATGTTAACTTGCAACCATTTTGAACAGTACAATGATATTAATTGCATGTATTGGAATAGTATACTTTTTTATTTGTAAGTATTTGAAATACAAACTGCTTATTTGCTGAGTTTGAATATCCACTTAACACCGCAGACCTTCCCTTTTTGTAGTGAGTAGCCTTCTGTAACCTTAGTCATTGGAAATTTTAAAAAATTGCTTATTTGCCATTATTTTGAACTACACAGTGTTTATTTACAATTTAAGCTACATATTTTTCTATTTATAATTGTTTGAATTACATATTGTTCATTTGTAATTATTTGAATTACACAGTGCTTATTTTCATGTACCTAAAATACTAAAGAATTATTTGAAGAATTTTTAAATCAAATAGAGGCAATTATAAAATTAATTAACTAATGACATACACACAATTCAAATATATACATTCATATTAATTCAAATTTTTAAATATTCCATTCTTTGAGTTAACTAAGATCAAAATAATTGTAACAATATAAGAAGCTAAATCTCTTGCATATTATCTTATATTTAATATAATACTAAGTAAAATTCATGTTTAGAACATTTTTTTTTTATATTTTCAGAATTTAAAATAAAGGATATCAATTTTCCATAGTATTAAAGGAGATATCCTGTTAAAATTCCCTTTAATAAAAATCAGGATACATAACTAATAAAAGAAGAACTGATTGAACTATTAACAGATTCTGAGTTAAAATGAAGATATGAATTAGATGATCTTGAATTTTGGTTCAAAATTTACACAGAATATTTTCACATTTCAGCAAAGTTGTAAAAGGACTTTAATACAACATATTTATGTGAAGTCTTTAATTTGTGTGAAAAGTCTTTAACACAAGTAAAAAAAAAAAAACAATACACAGAAATAAATTGGATGATTGACATAAAAAATACACACACACATTTGCAAATAACAAATAGAACCCGATTGTAATTTTTTTTTTTCCAAAACAAATTTGGTATCCAGTTTCAAACTTCATTGGATTGTCCTAATTCCTACAATTTCTGCACGAAAAATGATTTAAAAGTAAAATTTTCATAAATAAATATTTATCAGTCAAAAAATTCATAATGCAATTTAAATTTAGAATAAATTGAAAAGAAATCAATTACTAATCTTCAGTTTAACAAATATGTATGAATTAAATAAATATGTAAATTAGCACAATTACTTGGATTACTTTAGTTAATAAAATTTGAACATACCAAATAAGTGAGCATTTTGCACTTTCCTACATTTCATGTGTAACATATTAGTTCATGAAGCTTGAAGAACCTTGATCCTCCATGCAGGCGAATATTCACGAGACATAATCAGGATGCTCCGAGCTCTCTACAAAGCAGTTTAATTCCTATAATAATTGCCAATGCTTAATTCATGAGATCTATATTAATAATAGTTGACTATGTACAAGAGCAAAATAAATAGCTCACACAAAGGCTTAGTTAAAATTATCATTTCAATTAAAAAATCATCTCAATCATAAAACGATATATTATAAATCATAAAACAAAATATTAGACTTATTTTTTAGCACAACTGATTCAATGTAACCTAGAAATTTTAAAATTAGTCTAACAAAACTAGTGTATCTAGATAACTTTTATTTCTATGTTACGTAATTACACCCACTATGCAACGCAAAAAACAATTGAATTCATACAACAAATATTCGTGTAACAGAAACAAGCTATTTTTTTTTAATTAACATTTTTTCAAGAAATACAAATATAAGTGATTGTGTAATTAATATAAATAAAAGCAGTCGAAAATTATTTCTGATTGTATGTTGTGAAAACTGTCGCCAAAATTGTTGCCAAGGTTACCATAAATAAGAATCGAGCAATGTTTGTAACAAATACACGGGTTTATTTCGAAAAAGCACAACAAAATTTGAATAATATCATTTAAACACAAACTTGTAATGAAATGCTTATTAAATAACACAAATTTAACTCTCGCTTACCAATTTTTCGGTTGCAAAGTAGTCTCCTATTGTAGCCATGTGGATAGACTCGTAGGACAGCGGTAAATTAAACGGTGATTTAAAAATTCGTAGAGGTTCTCAGAAAAAGATCCACATGTGGAACAAAGAGTGCATAGTTTACGCTCTTTCATGTCGGTAATTTTAAAAGGCTAAAAATTCTGCTTAAGAAATGCAAGGAAAATTAAAATTACTTCTGCTTAAGTTTGTATACAAAACAATGTTATTTTGTTGAAACTGGAAGAAGTTGAAGGTTTTTAACGACCGCAGCGCCCCTTAGTAAGCTTTACGGTAGAACTTGTCCATAAGTAGTGCGTATTATATCAGTTTGAATGGATATATTTTATTTTTTATTATATAAGAATATATTTTACTTTGTAATTATTTTAAATTGTAAATTATTTTATCAAATTGATAATTATTTTAAATATTTTGTTTTCGATTTTTCGTGGAGGGCGCCCCCACAGTTTGAGAAACGCTGCGATAAAGATTTTATTTCGAGTTTTGAGAACAATTTAATAACAGTATACATAAAGTAAAATATGACTTGGAGAAGAAAAACCAAGTGATTTACATAATTTTAAAAATGTACATATTTTATCATTGCAAACAAAACAACGACATTGAGCTACATCTTCTCAGCATATAATGATTAAAAATTTATGCCGATACAAATCATCCCCAATTTCTGTTGTTACATGTTACAAATTCTTAGATTTTGAACACGTTCCGTATAATAGTGCGAACTCCACACGGAACGTGTTTTTATTGTTGGTATCGGAAATCAAATTTTGTTTTACAAAAACGAAAACAATCCGCAGAAACGAAAATTAAATTAAAATATAAAAAAAATGAAATTTTATTTTATTGCTAAAAAATATAAAGCATCCAAAATTGCAAGTTTTTTATCAACAATTTTTATGTGTAAGTAACATTAAATTAAAAAAAACTATAAGTACTATAAATTTTGGCGCCCCTTCTCCAGGAGCCCTTGTGCGGTGAACAATTTTGCCACCCCCACGCGGCGGCCCTGGTTCTCTCCTGTGAAATATTCTCTTACAGGTGTATAGGTGTTTTTTTCATATATTAAATGAGCTGCTTTTCCCATTAGCAAACTGTTGAGTTTTACAAAATTTTGCTCTAATGTGTATAAAATTATTTCATGGAACCCGGGATTTTAAGGAATAGAATATTCACAATATAAAGAAAATATTTTTTATTATAATAAAAGTTAGTTACAAAAAAAAAGTTATTACATATAAATAAAATTTTGAATTTAAATAGCTCAGGTGAGCTTGCTCTGTGTGTGTTTGGGACCAATTGTAATGATTCATGGAAATCTTGGATATGCTTCGTGGAACTCCAAGGTTGTGTGAAACACAATTTGAAGACCGATGCTACAGACAAATGAGGGGTACAAACTATTATATCAATTATTAGTTGTTTAATACTTTTGAAAACTGAAAGGAAACTAAGATTTAATAGTATGGTGCTTTTGGCATGTGATAATAATGAAATCAATTTAAAAACAATAATGCCTAATTATGAAATTTATAATAAATCTGTAATTATACATACATTTAAAGATGCGCTAGACTAGAATTTTTATTCTAATACTCAATTCTGCATTATAATCATTTTAACATTTACCACTGAATGTATTGTAAGAGTATTAAGATTGGAAAATTATCATTTGTTGCCTTTGGTTACAAACAGAAAAAAAGTGTGTTGAAATTTACCATGTAAATTAATGAACTTGTCAAGGGTAAACTGATATTACCCACTCAATGTGCCACAATTGCTGCTGCAACTGCTAAGAATAAAATAAAAATATTTTTTTTAATTCAAGGATACGTTGATTAGTCCTCAAATTTGTTTTTAAAAATCTGGCTACTTTAGGAGGACATGGTGCAATTCACACAAAAATCTAGATTTAATGATTTTTACAAATTTTTTTGCTTGTAACCAATGAATATGGATTACATAACAGTTTTTGCTCTCAAAATGCAAAAAAAAAAAACTAACCATTTAAAGAAAAGTTTTAAATTTATGAAGGGATTTCAAAATGCTACTCCCTCCTACAACAATTGATGAACACACACATGAAATATGATTTGCAAGTATGTCAAACTATGCACAGCAAAAGTTAGTATGGGTTTTCTACTATCATAACTGATATTTGTGAAATGGTTTCTTTTTTTTTTCTTTCTGAATGCTTATTGAAAATTTCTTAAAAAAGATGTCAATTATAAATTCAACTATTTTTTAAAAATTAGTATTGCTTTGATTAAAAAATGCATACCAACTTTAGTTACATTTACAAAAAGAATAAGTAAAAAAAAAGTGACAGCATTTGGCTCAATAAAAAAAATGCCTCAGCATTTTAAACTAAGATAAAAAAAAGAGTTTGTTTTTTTCTTTCTGAGATAAGTCATTGATTTCAATGTGTAAGTTTCCTTCTACCAGTAAAAATGTCATCATCAAACTAGGAAAAGGGGTTCTGCTGGCTATTATCCAAGACACACATTACGTTAACTACTTTTCAAGCTTAATACGTAGGAATTAACTCTTCATTTGAGTACAAATATTTGTAGTTAAAGGAAGTTTTTTTTTATGACTGAGTTAATGAACATTAACAAAAATGGGATAAAATTTATTTTTCATTTTCCATAAACATCATACATTCCTCATCCAAGATATATGTACCCCATCATATATAAATTTCTTTTACTAAGCATTCCAGAATATTCTTGCCTGAAATTAAAGTGTAAGATTAATAAGTTAGTCAAAAAAATTGATAGATTGTGATACTTTTGTGTATAACTGATCAGTGGCATACACAAGGGGAGGGTTTACCCCCTCTCCCCAAGATATTTAATTTTCACCATAATTACTCCTTCACTCTTACATCTGAGTGTTTTTTAGAATGATCATGATTTCTTTCCCATAAGAGAGGTTTGTGTATGCCACTGTAATTGATTGAACACTTTAGTTAGCACTATGCAGAAACTTAATTATGATCTTGGGATATATTGACAAATTTGTATTTCAATTGTTGATAATTTTTGCAAAGATCAATCAATGGTGAATTCAAAAATTAAACTTGCAGTTGAAACTTAACTAAAAATACCCATGAATGTTATTCATGAACAGAATGCTAAATAAATATTTATAGAGTATGGTTTAACATTTTCTAATGTATATTAGGGAACTGGGAAGTACTCTTTATACAGATTTATTCATATAAATTATAGAAACAGTTTCTTATATAATATACTAGTTGTACCCATTCACAAGTTGCTGTGTTTGAATAAAAAGGCAGTTTTGATACCTCAAACATAATTTATTAATGATCAAATGTATACAATGCATCAAAATGAAAATTAATAAATTTATCCCTATATATATGTTATTTGAATATAACATATGTACAAAACATAGATATACATAGTTGATGGTAGAATAAACATGCTTTTTCTCTTGTGATATTAAACAATATTGCAAACGAATTTATATTGAACAATAATTTTGTAATTATTAAACATCATGAAATGAATATTTGATGAACTTTATCTTAGAAGTGCTTGTAAATATACAATTAAATGTTATTTTGATATTTTTGGGATATTTGTTCGAGAATATTATGGGGATAAATGGGAAACAAGTAATATGTACATATTTGATAACCCCTGTCAAACATTCTATGAAAAGTTAAAACATTTTTTTGTGCTGCCAATGTATCCAAAGAAACATCTGTTGGTCCTTGAACATTAACCCAAACCGCATTAAATAATATTAAAGTTTTTTTTAAATTCAGGATATAAGTGTTCAATGCCCAGTAATTCAAATTTATCTGTTTCTGAAAGTTTTATACATAAGTTTGCAAATTTTTTTATGAACATATTTTAACTTTTACTTGGCTTTCCTTAACATCAGCAAAATTCTTTGGTGAGGGAAATACAATAAAAAGTAAACAAAATACACTTATGTTGTAGTAGTTGCTAATGCCACTTGTCTGACATAGTCAGATTGAGGCCCACGAAATTCATCATGGCATCGGGCTAGATTGTACGCCTGTCGTTAGCAGTAGCTTTGAGCACCATGCAAGTGACAGTACGATTTGGCTTTGTTCCACCCCAATTTTGAGAGAGAACACCCTGGGAGTGATCAGAGGCTTCCCACCTCACTTTCGCTTCCACGAACCTCACGAGAGGACTTGCAGCTCAACGACTATTTAGAGTACCCCCATGCTGCGGAGGCACATCCAATGCTGTCTCCGGGATTCGAACACAGGCCCTACAGCACAGCAGTCAGAGCCGCTAACCACTATACTGGATGAGTGACAAATACACTGATAAGATGTAAAAATGAATACCACTAGTATATTGGAGAGGTGGATTGTAAAGCATTGCTTGATTTGTCTTTCTTTTTTTATAATAAATGTGTCAATATAGTTTTTTGCCCTAAATTTTACCTGTTAAAATTTTGCAATATGAAAATAATTTTATAATCTTAATTATTTTTTTTTCTGAAATACCATTAATCATATTTTGTACCACTTTAACATAACAATGAAGTTATGTTATCACTTATTGTATGACTGAAAACAGCAACAATACAATTTTAACATCTATTATATGCAATAAATAAATGAAGCTCCTGTTTTGGAGCACATGCATTCAGAAAGAGAGAGAGTTTTCTTTTTCTAAATAAACATAATTAAAATAAAACTGACACCAACATTTAGGAGGTATGGTGCAGATGCATTACCTTTTTTATCCAAATAAAAAAGGTGGATTCTTTAGTAGGCCTAGGTAGATTCCTCATACAATTTTATTTAATAGAAACATTTAATTACATTACTATTCTATTTTAAAACAGGAATAATTGGTACTTATGTATGAGTTCATCAACCAATAAATTAAGATTTTGTGAAAAATTTTAGTTAAGTAGTAACAAAACTTTTATTTCAGTACATTGATTTCCATTAATTTAAAAGGGGGGAAAAATGCATTCTCTTTATTTAAAGATACCAAGTTTTAATAATTTCTTTAAAAAACTAGGAAAAAAGAAAGTAATACAACTTATGAATAAGGTAATTGTATTCGAGCATGCACAGGAAAATTGAAACTGCCCATTGCAGCATTTGGTGATTGTTTTCGATTTAGCAAAAGCAATTGACACGCTGATATTAGGTACAGTTTCATAATATTGATTAAACATAAATACACACAAATTTCACAGCTTAAATATTATACTAACAACCAATTTCATCAAATCAAAAGGCATCACCAAATGTCTTGACATACGGCCAATAGTAGAAATCGTTCCTATGTACATTGGAAGACAATAATAATGATGATAGTGCTTAGTTAATTTTTTGTTTGACAGCATAATATGCAAGTACTGAATTTTCTAGATTAACACTTGCACAGCAGTTAGAAAAACAATCTCCAATAAAAGTCAAATTCTTTTTTATTTTTAATGGTGGTGAATCAGCAGAAATACAATACAAAGGAAAAAACAGAAAAACACGAGAAAAAAAACATAGAAGTGACTGAAGTTTCATCACCCCACTAACTCTAGCATACCAATATCCAGGAAATTCCTTGGAAGGCCTTGCAGCATTGCAGATGTTTTCTGTTCATTGGCTCTGTTAAATTACAGTGGTGACAGTAAGGATAGTGATAAACTCTTATGCAATGTCTCCCAGGCAGTCATATCCTGTCACTAAACAGAAAATGGCCACCGCATTTTGGTGTTGTTTATCCAGTGTAGTATCTAAATCCTTTTTCACCCAATTCTTGCCTTTTATTTTAATTGAGAACAGTTGAATTCTATTACAACAAATACCATCATATAGATGCAACTGCAGGATACAGCAATTTGGTAAATTCAGCTGCAATAAAAATAGTAATTTCACATTACACCTTTATTTACTAATATATCATAATTTTAAAAGAATTCAAACAATGGTAATGACAGCTTCAATTCAGATTTACCAATAGATACTATATAATATACAAATATTCACTTAATAACTTTTAGCATTACATTACACAAACCTTTCCAAATTTTAAAAACAAATGCATTAATTTCTATGTATAAACAATATCAACAAAAGTTAACTTATATTATTTCATGCAGAAATTTTGAAATAGATTGTAATGAAAGCATTTCAAAGCATGAAGGTAGGTGAAAAAATCCTTCAATACATGATACATTTCTGTGAGTAAATTGGCAGCACTATGGGCTCTTATGTTTACTTCGGGTTTGGTCAACTCATCTACACTGGTGGTTTCAAGTTTATGACATGTTAGTGGTAGTAATAATATAAACCTAAATATATTTCACAGAAAATTGTCCTAATTACAGTAAGAGATTACAATTTATAAATTTATGGTGTATGCCTGTTGTTGAGCTTTTAAAGTTATATATGTGCAACTGATGTGCTCGCAGAAAGTAAGTTTTTATAAATATTAAAATGCAATGTTTTTTCTTTTTAAAATAAAAAAAGCTAAATGAACCAGAAAGTTATGTAATAATATAAAATTAAAATATCATTTCTCTTGGTTGCCATTCTATTAAGACACTGTTTTATGTAATGCATATGAAATTCGCTTTTGTTTATAAAAAATAAAATGCTAGTTTACTCATACACATATATTAAAACTGAGTAAAAACGCTTAAATCATTTTGCAGCTTTTTAAGGACAAATTTTAGTATCCATAAATAAATAATTACTGTAAACTCTGTTGTATTATATACATCTATACTTTCAAGCAGCAATTTTTAGGTATATTTGCCATATAACACACCCTATTTAACGAAGAAATCTGAAATGCATGTGCATAATGCTCTTATGTCTTGAAATAATTTGTACGAGATATTATTCCAAGCTTTAGAAAAAAATAATATATTTCTAGAACTCTCTCTACAACAGCTTACACCATGCGAATACGTCTACGTCAACGGAGAAAATGAAATGTTTGGCATCGTATTCAAAGCAAGCGCCGATATTGGCGAGAAAATTGCTTTGCTCTGTAACCCTGCAGAATGTCATCCCCCTCCTTCCTTCTCCTTTACTCACGTGAAAAAGTTCTCTCTATTTAACGACTTCCGGAAACATGCGCCAAATTATGCGCAGAATAGCCTTTGTTGCTCCGAAAAGCACAATATCTGTATTTGTAATGTTTTCCAGAAGTTGAGCATCATTTTCATGTTTATGTTTGACTTTTAATTGCTCGAATTTATGATGGAATATTTTTTGCGTCAAATTGAAAAAGGAAATTCAAATCCACTTAACATTATTTTGAATAGTAATCAGCACCTGATTGGGAGCGATTCATTTCCAATTTTGAAACAGTATCCTGAAGTCTTGCCTCGACATGCCCAATTTAATAGAAGGGCCAACAAATGGTATGTTAAATGCCTACAAAAGTCTGGCAAAATTTATCTCAACGGGTGTTTTCTTCATCCTAATCGAATGTATGAAGTAAAAATTGGTGATCATGTTGAATTTGGTGATGCAAATCTTAAATCAAAAAGATTTTTGTGTTCTCTCAGTGTAAAACCCATAGATACAATAGATTTACTGACTGATGATCTACCAAATTTTAAAAAAGAACAAGGTGATCATGGTTCTGTTACAATAAAGACTGAAACCACTGATGGTCATTCTGTTCTTGGTGCTACACATATTGGCATAAATCGTACACTTTCTTCATTAAATAACACATCTGTTAAGCAAGAAGGAAAAGATATTTTGAGCTTTATGAAACCTGATGGGTCTTCTAAATCTAAAGCTCAAGGCAAGTAAAATATGTACTCTTTTCTCTTATTTTCCTGTAGAACCTCTAATAATTAGACTTGATATAGATCATATACAGTGGTGGCCAAAATTGTGGACACTTTTTAAAATTGTTATGTTTTTTAAGTTTCTATGCTTATTGGAAATGTTACATTTCATAAAATACAAAGTCTTTCATATCATTTTAAAGAAAATTTAATATTGAATTTAATACAAACAAAATTCAATTAATTCTTAATTTGCAAACAATACTTCAACTAATTTATATTTACATTTTTAAGAGAAACATTAGTAATGGATTTTTTTTTGAATCAATGTGGATCCTTTGATAAAAGTAGTGCTCTTTACTTTTTATCCTACTTACATAAACGTTTTTGTAATCAATTATAAGCAATTTTCAATGGTATACCTAGATATAACTTAACATATCCATACATCATATAGCAATAAAGAAGATGCTAATAACTTTATTAAGATTCTATTCTGGAATAGCTACATTTTTTTTCCTCATAAATCAGTACCAAAGGATTTAGTATAAAACTACTTCCAAATCTATTATTGAGGAAACAAAATTAAATAATATATAAAATTTTAAAAAATGATATAATTGATGGTACTAATGTATTAATGTCACACACACTACAGCCAAATTTACCCCACAAGAATTGTGCTACTTTTCACCAATAACCCCCTGATTGATTTTTTTTCCAAATAAAACACGTAAAAATGTGTTTTTGCTATTATGATATCAAGGTGTGGTATGCATTACACAAATTTGGCTAATGTGCTAGTGCCGAATAAAAATTACTATTTTAAAAATTATTAAATTCTGTTTAGACTAATTACTTTATTAAATTTCTAAAATTATATATTTGTAAATTTAATGTTCGATATTGTTTCATTTAATTTACATTTTTCATGTAATTTTTTCAATGTATTTATTTTAAATATTTTTTTGTTCTTAAGAAAAAATTTGGTACTTGCATATCAATGTCACTATAGCCAAATTTGCCCCACACAAATCGCTCCATTTTTCACCAAAATCTGACTGTTTTGGTCTTTTTAAAATAAAACCATGCAAGAATTTGTTTTAGTGGTTGTTCTCTTTTTGTTGTTATGATATCAAGACACGATTCACATGGTGCAAGTTTGACTGTGATGAGGTTAATACATAGGTACCAAAAATTTTATGTTTGTATAATACCACAAAAAAAAAACTGTTTTTTATTTTATTTCATTTTACAGTTGAAATGACGGTGCTATTTATAAATTTTTGTATTTTTCTTAGAAATATATTTTTAAGTTATTTAATCAAATAGTCAATTTGAGCTATGTTATAGTCCATATAAGTACTTACGCATAATTGCTACAATGCCAACATTTGAACTAACTTGCCAAATTGACAGCACTGATTTTGTATGTGTTGCATGTGCTGAATTGGCAACCATGTGCTTCATTTTGTTTAGTGTGTCCAATACTGTTGCAATAATACATAAGTACCTGCATTCTAATTGCAATTCCAAATGCTAGGATTTGTAGCAAATAGAAGAATACAGTTTTTGTGTATGTATTTAATGACATCTTTTTTGATTTGACGAAATTGGTTGATGGTATAAAATACATATGTATCTGGGAGTATTTTTATGCAAGGCATTGAAAGCATATTGTTTTTAAAAATGTTATATTTAAGTGTTAACTGTTAAATCTCCCAAATTATGCAAATTTATGTATATAAAAATGCAGAAATCTCTCACTTATTTTAAATTTTACTAGAAACTAATAAATAATTGGTAATTTTTAAAATTTGAAGTACTCGGTTAACTTTTTTAATCATATGTCTTTGTTGTCTTGGTATATTGCTTAACAATATTCTAGTAATTGTGATATTAATTTTATACAAAGATATTACTATTATTGGTACTCTTTATGTATTAGCTTTTAACTGTTTTTGCCAATTCAAATACTGTCACCAAATGATGTCATATTCATCAGTCAATAAAAAGAAAATTTCCTGTGTGTGTTCAAACACAGTAGCCTTGTGTTCAAATTGGATAAAATCTTCATGAAATTTTGAAACAAATTCTTCAAAATTTTCACCCATTACTGATTAATGGTCTAATATAGATAAGTACTAATTAGCAGTAGTATCCAATTTTATAGGAGGAAATTAAGCCTATTTTGAAATGTTCTGTTATTCCATATAGGTTACTTCAATGAGGAGAAGAGGGAAACTCTCCCAATTTGTTTCTTTGACTTGAGGAGGGAGATTTTTTGCTTTTCATGGCATTTGCAAGTTGATTCATGCTTGACTTGAATGGGGGGGGGGATCTTGCCTTTTGCAGTGTTATGATGTTCCACATTTTCTTTCAACTCTGTTGATGTTGTTTCTTATCCCAGATGACACCATCTCCTAAAAACCAAAAAATCCAGAAATAAGATAGGATTTCGTAAAACCTCATCATATAAAAAACTCAAACAATTCAGAATATGACTGGGAGGGGCCTGATCAGCTTCGCACCTATGACATTCTGGGAAGACTTTCAGGCCCTGTTGAAAAGTCAGAGACTTGATGTGGCCACTAAAAAAGCGCGACAAAGCTGTCTGCTGATACATAGGAATATTAAGTTGGTGACACCAACAAGATTTTTTCCCAGAATACCAAGGGTGAGCAGGGGGTATTCTCTAAAATGCATTCAATTCCATCCTTTTAATAGAGGAGAGTACAGCAAAAGTTAGACAAGTGTCACCCAGCAAAGTGTCAGCAGTGGCTGACTTGGCCAAACTATCGGCTACCTCATTACCATTCAATCCAATATGAGAGGGGACCCATTGAAAGTACATACAGTGTCTACGAGAAAGTCGAACCACAACATCCAGAATATTTAGGCTTGTCATATCCTCAATAGTTGTCAAATGAGAAAGGTGCTGTATAGAAGCACGGCTGTCAGTTAAAATCCAAATGTCCTTGAAGACAAGGAAGAAAGTTGCCAGAAATTTGAAAACTTCTCTGTGCTTATGTAGCTCCTTCTTCAAATAGAGTGATTAAGAATGTAAAAAAATGTACTTACTATGAAACCAAGTACAGGAACATGTAGAAAACATGCCAAATTAAGTTCCATCATCATGCTTGTAAGAAATGTATCCTTTCAGATTTTATTACCAATATTTGTGTAGGCAACTACTCAGGAAACAAGCTGCCAACCCATGATTTGATATGAGTTAGCAACTACTTTTAATTGATAAAAGTGTAAGCTTACCATTTGTGGATTTATTAATTAATTTTAACACTTAAAAATTTTGGCACTAATTGGTTATAGGGACCGCAGGTTGTGGTAATTGTTTTGCTGAGTTGTTGCCTATGTGAATTTTGATGATATTATTAAACAATGTATATTCACAATGACTGAACAAAATTTGACATGTTTTGTGCATTTTGCAGTGTTTGGCTGCATGGCCCTTTAACCAATATTTGCCAAATCTTTACATTATTTTTAACTGTATTGTATCTTCTAAATTTTATTTCAGCCCAGCATTACAGGTAAATAATGGAAGAAAAGTTGACATTTCTTAAAACTTTGCAATCTTTATCTTAAGAGCTTGTTAATGTGTTAATTTGTCTTGTACTGTCTTATTGTGTTCTTGTTTGTTTTAGCTAGATTTATAGTGATGGTTAAAATCCTCATATTTTGTAAATAAAGGAAGTTTTTTTTTTTTTTCAGATCCAAAGATATGGATTTTAGATAATACTAAAGCAAGTTCTGCAAATCTGATGATCTTGTAATTAAAATGGAAGTAGATTTTCAATCATATGACAGGCCAAAAGATAATATGAATTCAAAATTTGTAACTCATCAGTTACAAATTCTAATTTAGGTTATTCAGAAACCGAAGAAGTTATTACTATCTCTGATGATGAGGCTTACTTAGATTTTAATTCTGAAGTTGTAACTATTGAGCTTTCTGATGATGATGATGATTGGAACAGTCCTGAATTTTGTAAGTCTTCAACATCAAACAAGAGTGTTAATAAGGAAAATTCTTTCATTAATGAAATAAATTTATCATCAAAAAATCTTTCTGAGTTGGATCAAAATCTCAGAGAAGATGTTGAAATATCTGATTTTAACAAGCATGTTGAAAGTGACATATTGGTACATCAGAGACAATTGCGACAAAATGACAAATTATATCCTACTTCTGAATCTGCTACTTCTAATTCAAAAATTACTAATTTAACTACTGAAAATTTAGAATTTGTAAATAATCATGATCACACTACAAACAGTTTTGAGGATCATTTAAGTAATTCTTCTGTTAGTAGTCACGATGAAATAATTATTCCTTTTTCTAAAAAAAATAATTCAGTTAATATGAGTGATAAAAGTAAAGAATTTGGAACCTCAAATGAAATTGCATCTACTTTTTCTGACAAGAATGAGCTTAATATTAAAAATATTAAGTCAGAAACTCAGCCTATTGGTAGAACTTTATACACAGAACCTAAGCGAATCGTTCATCGTCCAAAAAGAATGCGTGGACGTGAGGAATGGTTTAAAGAACAAAATGTTCCAGTTCCATCACCATCCAGCTCAAAAGAATTACCTAAAGATAAAAGTTCTTCTAAATACTCTAAAAAGGACAAACAAGGAACAAAAAGAACAAAGAGGAAACAAATATATAAAAAGGGAAAAGTTTCACATACATCTAAAAAATGGTCCGACAGCATGGTAATTGGAGCACTTACAAAGGAAAGCCCACTTGCATCTTTTAAAATTCCAAAAAAATTACCATCTGATAAACCTCCTGCTTTGGCTGTAAATAAAGAAATATCAAAACCTACAAAAACGAATCAAACTTCCTCTTTGAATAAAAAGATTCCATCAATTACTAGAAAGCCAGATAAATATGCTTCCCGATCAGCTTTTTTAATCACTGAAATGTCAACTAAAGAAAAAAATTCAGTTAGTAGAAAACTTATTCCTTCACCATCAATTCAGGCTACTAATGTAAATAATTCTAATAATGTTAAACATAATTTACCATTTGATGTGAATACCAAAAAAATTATTAAAAAACCAGTAGCCAATGTAAGGTCTTTAAATGTCAATGATAGCAATACCAAAGTCCCTTCTGTTATCTCAAATTCTGATCAAATGGAAGGTGAACCATGTACACAGAAATATGTTAAGACAAGGGATAATTTGCATTTTAATACAAATACTACTTGTAATGATACTTTATCTGGAATGAGTGAAAAAGTTCCAGTTGCAGATTCATCTCTCCCAGGAAATAAAAATTCTCCTTTAAATCAAGAGCTGTTATTCTCAAATAAATCTGAACAGTTGTGTGATAAAAACACATCTTTGATGCCATTGAAAACTAATTTTAAGCCAAATAAAAATGGGGAATCTCTTTTGAATCACCAGATATCAAAAATTAATCCAATCACAGACAATAAAGATAAGAAATCCAACAATTTAATTGTTTCTGCAACTTTTTCTGATGTAATGACAGAAGCTTCTAATAAAAGATTTGAGTACAAAGAAGTCACATCAATAATTAAAAGGGTAGTTGAGTGGAAAGATAAATGGCTTAAAGAGCAGCAAACAATGAGTAAACCACACCAATCCTCATTGATGGAGTTCGGCCTTTACCTCTCCATTTCAATTCCTTTGATCACTATGTTTCATCATTTTCTCAAGTGCTTTTGCTGGAATTATGGAAAAAGTATATCAAAATTCAAAACCAATTTGGAGAGATAAAAAAAGGATTGTAAACAAATTTTATTTTATCATTGTCTCTTCAACAAATAATTCTGATATGACAGAATATCGTTGTGAGGCACTTATAAATAAATTGTCTTTTACTCCAGAGACTGGTAAATTGGTTCTTTTACATATACAAGACAAAAATACAAATTCTTATCATCCTATGTTAGGATATATATTTTTTCATAGGTTCAAAATAATAAAAATGAGATAAATCCTGAATTGAAAAAAATTGATCAAATGTGGATAGAAAATGCAGAATTGTGGCAATTTTCTGTTTTTGTCAAACACCGTCATGCATTTCA
>BMAO01001280.1:0-30901 GCA_019973975.1 Trichonephila clavata
CCATTCAAAATGCTTGCCTCGACAACGTTTTTCATCAATTTTTTATTGACTTATTTTTGCACGGCCGTTGCGGGTTCAAATTAGGAAACAAAATAACAGGAGATCCAACCTTCAGTTGTAAATGGTACGGTGGCATGCCTGGCAAATCCAATGAGTTCAAAAACTTTGCTGGATAATTTACAGCTTCGTTGGTATAGCAAACTGTATCGATAGATTTGTACGACATCAATTCCCCTGGAATCAACTCTTGTATCTTGAAATTCAAATCGTTGACGTCCACATTTTTTGCTGCCAAAATTGCTCTTTCTGTCAGCACTCAGGATTCAAGTATTGTATGTATAAATCGGGAAATATCTGGTCATTGAGAGCAATTTGCGAGTTAATGATTGTGCAGGAATCGGTCGGCAATTTTATGCGTCCAGTGTTTTCATGTGCAGTTACTTTTTCCATCGCCGATATCTAACAGTTGTTTTGAGAATGTTTCAGCGGATGTACCTTGAAGCATTTGAACGCGCATATTTACTTTCAGCTGTACTTTTCAACATTACGCTACATTGGCGATGATTTCAAGCAAGCGTTGATCTCATTAGCGCTCGCTGAACGTGGATTAACGTGACAATGTTTCAGGTTGTGTTTCAAGTTCTGGTAGTTGCACTTTTCCTGACGCGCAACACATCCCGGCTGGCTCATTTTTTATTCAAGCGCATTACAATGCTGACATTCTTTGTCCATAGCACCAATTTCCACATTCGAATGAGCGTAATATTTAACATCGGGCTCATACTCTAATGCTAGACGACGGAATAAATCGGATGTGAATGCTCGATGTACTTGTTGGCGTTGTTGGTCATTTGCTCTGCGTGTGTCATACGAATCGACACGCTTGTCTTTGTTCTAATCGCTTTGTTGATTTTTTCAACTCGTGCCTCTTGTGATTGCGATTCACGCAACTGCGCCGTGTTCACACGCATATCTTCATTATTCTGTTGGATTTGTTCGCCTGTTCTTTGAGCGCTTCTATTTCGCATGGCTGTAGATTTAGTCGTTCGATGGCCCAAATCAGACCCTTTGCGTCTGGCTGGCATTGTTCACTGTACAAAACACACAAATAGATCAAATTGAAATACTTAATGCTAGAAACAGTATACTGATATGTATCAGTTCTTTTATTATTTCACCTATCTTTCACAATTATAAAATACGTATATATTTATCTTTTAATTGAAAATGATTCCCGAAAACTTTGCGTGCACTTAGTATTATAGTTTTATTAACCGTCGTTTAATAATAAATAAGCTAATAAATAACAAATAAGAACTCATAAATGTCTGAAAATATTCAGAAATTGCTTATACTGGTAATAAAATAGTTGTTGTTGGCGGGAGCTCGGGACACGTTTTGAAAACTATTGATTTATATGAGATAACTGAACATGAGAGAACTATCTTGAGCAAAATGGCAATAACTGATCTCGTGTCATTTATTTGAAATAATGATAACGAAGTAAAAGCGATTAAGTTTTTCACAATTATTTTTGTTTTATAAACGGATGTGCAATATATGAATTTTTAAATTATAGATATGTACAAAATTTTTAAAAAAATAAACTTTCCACTCGCCAAATTTGGTGATTTTCTAGAGCAACCCATGGGCGGGGTGATTTGGACGGTGGAACAGAAAAAAGTCACATCTGGCGCGAAACCGATTTTCGACGCCAAACGAAACAACAGACAGGGGTTTTAAGGTTTTTAATTAATATCTTTTCAACTAATTGCAATATCGGAATGAAAAATAGTTTACGTCCTATTCTCAGACCTACTGAATATACGCACAAAATTTCATAAGAATCGGTCAAGCCGTTTCGGAGGAGTTTGGTTACAAACACTGTGACAGGAGAATTTTATATATTAGAAGGAACTAATTGAGAATCGGTTCATTCTTTTAACTAAGAATGAATGCTGTTCAGTGTACGTGTATGAGAATGTAAAGCGCCCTCTAGCTCTCATAGTGAGGCACAGTGTATCCTTAGACTCCAAGGAGAGAGGAGTCGAGTCGAGTCGATCCGAGAAAATAAAAATCAGTCCACTACAAATTGCGAGACCTTTTACTTGAGCATTTTCTTATGCGCGTGTGTGTGTTTAAGAAACTGAGCTACCAAATGCATTCTCAAAAACCTTCCCTGTCATATACTTTCATGACCTTGATGTGCTAAGTCTTCATTAAAAGCTGCTCCCGATAGTAAGACATGACTACATTTTCGTGATTGTTCAAAGATGATAAATAAAAAAGGCATAAAATAGTCTAGAAATTTAGAAATAAAATAAACATATAAAACATTTAATACACTAACAACAAGGTATGCTTACAGTAATTCAAAAGATTCACCTCTGTGTTAACATTTCATTATTGTATTACAACACAAATGTAGCATAATTATTCTTATAATTATACTAGGGGTTACCTCATGTCCCCCCCCCAACGATGGAACAACCTCCTTTGTACAAATTATACAACGGTTCATACTCATTGCTCAAATTGTAAAAATGTAATTTACATTATTATGTAGTTCATTTGCAATACATCTATTTTTGCACGTCATGCAAAGCCTCGCCATTGATCATAAAATTTGTAACCATAATATTAAACAGAACGTATTGCCTTTTTCTTATTGTTCTAGTGTGTGAAATAAATAAGGAAATGTATTGCATCATTACGAAAAACATTTTTATATGTAGAGAGAGAATACACATACTCTTTTCATTCACGCACCTTAAGTTGTAGAATTGATTTTTTTATTGACAATTAATACAGCTGCATTTGTTGTTGCTTAATACTTATCGTATTCGGTTCATTCACAATCTGACAAGTTGCACTTTCTAATATTATCTGAAAAAGCATTAATTCGGTTGCCTTAAAAAATTTTGCTGTTATAAAATAATTTGATAAGAGTTAAATATTTTAAAAATAATGTATATATTTTTTATTCTTGGTGTGCGATTACCTTAAAATTTCAAATTTCGTCAAAAATTGGCAAATGTGTTTTACGTTGTTAATTTACAGGTAAATTTAATTGGTTTATAAGAATACGAATTTTTTTTTATCCTCCCTTTTCTAGTATATAAGTTACAACAGTTTTGGTAAGAGTGGGTGCCATTTTCAGAATGCAATGACCGATTTTAAAACGCGTTTTGTACAAAATGGTAATTTTTCAAAGAAATTTGTAACCGGAATTGCTGTAGAAGTTATGAAAATTGTTAACTGAAATTTTTTGTGTATGTTTTATACAGTATTAGAGGATTGTTCTGACATATTCTGAAGAAACAGTGGAAAACACAAAAACTGCAAAGAAACACTGGAAACCCCCCCCCCAAATTTGCAGCTTATATAAATATAACGAAAGCTTTTTAAGTGAGTTCATGCAGTGACTAAAATAAGATGTCATATTATTTTTTACAGAAATTTAAATATTTCTAATCTTTTAAATTATATAGAAAAGGAATAGTAATTAACAAACATATGAATGCTGAAAATCTTGAAAATTCGTTCATAAATATTTTATTTGGAGTGGGCCACAATTATGAATTTTTTTTATAAATTTTCAGCAATTTTTTCCCATTTTGATATACTTTTTTGTCTCAATACAATTTCAGCTTTTTCCCTATAAAATTTTTTAACAAAAAGACTAAGATACCTTAGGGTTGAGGTTTCAAGAGACATTTCTAAAGATGAAACAAAATAAATCCTACAAATAAATTGTGTGTATTGCAAATACATAGCACTAAAAACTTCGACATAAAGTTAAAACAATTTATTTACTTGCAGAAATCCATCTGCGCAGAGCAAGCTTACGCACGTTGATGACAGCAGAAAGTCACGACATTGCACCTTTGAGTAATTTTATGCTTTTATTGCCACAGTATAATATTTCATGTACTTGTTATACAGGATCCGGCATATTAACCTCCTCTGTTTCAAAAGGTAGTTACGAACAAACAAAACAAGATACAGAGAAAAGTTTTTATTGTTGAACAACAAACACGATGCCATTTTACATTAATTAGTTTTAAAAATTATGTTTGCTAAATGTCATCCTACAACGGTGACACGTTGACGAAAGTTATCCGGAGTTCTTCGTCTAATTTCCGCTGGAATGGCAGCCACTGCCTGGGTGATTGCCTCCTTTAGTGCTTGCAGGGTTGTACACTTAAGGGTTTTCTGCTGCCCAGGGGGTACAGAAAATTTTGTTTTTTCTCAGTGTCGGACCCTGTATATTTCATATACAGTCGACTCTCGATAATTCGAAGATGAAGGGACAAATGAAAAACTTCGAATTATTAAGAAGAGTAAGAAAAAACTCCCAAACTTTTTTTTCTAACTCATTTAAATTTTAAACTATGTAATAAAACAACATTTGCGTACATATGTATAAAATTACTCTAAAATATTTTTAAACAATGCATATTATACAGAAGTTAAAAGCCATGTATTAATACATTTATGTAGTAATTCTCGAACAGGACTCTTTGAACGCCCCACCAAGTCTCATCCATTCCTCATTGGAAATAAAATTGTTTCGTACCCGGTTCTCTCAGACACTGTCCCCAACAACACTGGTTCATCAAGGCAGGGTTTAGTCCGGCCCGTGCCCTATCTGGTGCCACATGCAATAAGTCACACAGATGAGCCATAAATCGATATGTCAATCCAAAGCAAAAGACACAATCTTCGCCCGAGGAACCGGGCAACACAATGAAGGGGTCATCAAAGAGGTTACGTTTCAGGGGAGACATGCAGAAACAATACAACACAGAACATGTAAGCTTCAACATGTTTGCTACAGGACTCTACATGATAGTGAGTGCTCGAATTATTGAGAGTTTTATGAGATCACTTCTAATTATCGCGTGTTGAATTCTGGCCAGCCTCAGATTTTACTTCAAAATATTGAGTGTACCAAAACGTATTGTTTTAGTTCGAAATATCAAGAGTTTTTCTAGGGGCTGAGCATATACTTCGAATCAGCGAGAGGTTCGTACTATCGAAAGTTTGAATTAGCGAGAGTCGACTGTATATTATATACATATATGTTATTTTTATTGCTATATTTAGATAGTTAATATGAAATTACTTCGGTTATAAAATTTGGGAATAGGAGCCTCTTTTTTTTATTTAAAAAAGGGGAAGGGGGAGGGGACAAGCCATAAAAGGGAATCAAAAACAATATGATTTTGTATGGTTCCAAATCAGTAGACCACGCAAAATTTTTTCAAGGGGCGAGTCCACGGTCGAAAGTTTCCCAACTCGTATCATACCTCAAGACAACACCAATTGATTCTTCTGATTATGTCGATTTTGTTAACAAAAAACAGTAAAAAATAAATTATTGAATTAATAATTACCATTAATTAATAAAATAAATTGTTAATTACAAGTACTTAATTAAGTTTTACGTCATATATATATAGGATTATCATCAATCTAAAAATATTCAAGCGCTTTGGGGGGTGTCCGGACCCCCAAAACACCCCCTTTGTGTGCGCCAATGTTCCAAATACTTTTGAGCACTGTTGTTTATCTTTTTCCATGCAGTGACGCACGCCCATTTGATGTTTTCTAACACTAGTCACATGTACTAGGATAAAAATAATAGAAAAGGCGCAAAATGTTTGTTGAAGCTTTTATATTACCCGCATTCTTCACTAAAAGAAATAATTATTCACATTAATTTATTATTTGGGTACTCTAATTCAGTGATACTCAACCTGCGGCCCGCATGTGGCCCGGTGGTCTTTTCTGAGTTGCCCGGTTATGGCCCGTTGCACTATAAAGTTCAATTATTTAAGAACAATGTACTGAGAATTTAGTGAAAAATTCTATCGATGAAACAATAAAACCTATCAATTTGCCTTTTTTGAGAGTAGAATGTAAATAAGAGGTTTGATCATGGATGAAAGGAAATAGAAATTACTCTATAATTTAGCAAAAAATGCATAAAAGTAAATATTTGTGTGTGTGTATGACAGAAGGGTTAATAAAGTATTAAAATAAAAGCCAAAAATGAGATATTTTAATATTTGGATCAATTTTGGTGTGCCCAATGCTACTTTAACCCTTTTTTCCCCCACACTATACTCATGTTGCAGCCCGCGTGAAATACCTGCCATGTGTTTGTGGCCCGGCGGGAAAAAAGGTTGAGTACCCCTGATCTAACTCCTACTTTAATACTTTAACTTTATTTCTTTAAAAAAATCGAAATCTATGGAGTTTCATAAATGTCTGCAATAAATTGTCAAGTTAGGAAGAACCTCTGCTTTTCAAAATTCATTTTAAAAAACCAGATATCACTTGAGCTGTGTTTTACGAAAAAACACTAAATTATGAAATGTAAGGAAAAGCGGTAGAATGGTAATTTCTTTTTGGAGTTTCTAAAATTGTGTGATATTTTACTATGCATCTAGCAAAAATCTATCAATTGGGAATCTCAAAAACCTAACTAATTTACAAAAACAAATTTAAAAAGCTCTAGTGAACAGTCTATGTTCTAACTTATGTTTCAAAAAATTTGATCAATATCTAGTGGTAGTAACCCTTTCTTTTTAAGCACACAACACATCAAGTTATCAATAAGGTTAAAGTTTTTGAATTCAATCAACAGAAAAGTTCATTCGCTTTTCATTTTGAACTTTAAACTGCTTTAGGGTCATTCTTGCTCAATATGTATGTGCATGTCAAATTATTATTATTCAGAAATATTGAGAAAGGAATTATATCAATTGGAAAAAAATTGATTTGACATTGATCAGTGAAGAATATTATTTCAATTTTATTGCATGTGTATGCATTATATTCAGTTAGTTAAGTCTTCAAGTTGAAATTATATAGGATGTCCCGTGAAGTACTCCCTCAGTGCTTTTTATTTAGTGAACATCAAAAACTTTTTAAAACTTATTTCTAATGGGCTGCAGATTGGTGTTTTACCATTGCAGACCAAGCATATTCCGCGGGAACTGGTATCTCTTTTTAGTGTGGCGCCTTATTGGCGGTACCAATCACCGCAGGTAATTTTAAGGCCCAGTATCCTCTACAGATGATGGCACCTGAGCTCTGATGATGCGAACCCGTACTAGGATTTAATTTTGCCGAGAGTACCCAAGCCAAACAGACACTCTAGGCTCTTTTACATGCCGTGTAATGAAACAAAATGGCCACTGTCGATTTTTTGCATGTTGAAAATCCACCGACTTGGGCCGGGTCCTTCACCCGCAACCTTGGGTGCAGAGGGTCAGCGACAAACCAACCACGCCACCCAGCCAGCCACATCAAAAACTATAATCGTACAAATGATTTTCAGGAATATTCAGATAAATATGCTGTACCGAATAAGACAAAATACAACGTCCACTATTGGACAAGTCAAATGTTAACATTTTAATATCGAAAACTGTACAAAATGTATGAAAAAAGTCGATTACATAAATGCAGAGCAACATTGAATTTTTTCTTGAGGATAAAAGTGTAATGATTAAAATACACAAAGGGGACAATATACAATATACGAGGGGAAAAACATTTTTATAAACTGTTTAATTGAATTTTATAGCCTCTTTCTGTGAAGGAACCGTGACGTAAGTAAATGAGTTTTACTATTTAAAGTCTAGTAAAAAAAACGAGCTCGCAGAGGATGTTGAAAACGAAATCTTGGAAGATAATGATATTAAAACCTTGAAGCACACAATATTTGCAAAAGCTACATTGCAAATATTTGCAAATATCTGTATTAGATTTGTGTAAGATTTGCAGCTTTTTTTTCATTTGTAGACAAGGTCTGCGTATTCGGATCCAGTACGTCTATCTGATCTCACCTGGAATCAGATTAAGGGGGTCCGGCACGTCCACCTTTTCTCAGAAACTACTTACTTCTCATCGATAAAATTTATACAGCAGGTTATGTGAACGATCAATAAAGCTTTAATGAAGGGGTTTTTTTTTTGTTTAAAATTAAAATAATTATGAATTTTTCAAAAAATGTCCAATTTCCCCCCTTTAAATTTAGTTTAAAAAAGCCTTATCTAAAATGGTTCTCTAGATATATTTAATTCCCTCTATTAAAATATATAAACATGTTAAGAGTATTTTCACTGAAAATTTGAGAATTATATAATAAGTAGTTTTTGAGAAAAAGGTACAAAAAGTGAAAAATATTGCATTTTGAGAAAACAGGCTTTAACGTAAAAATTTCTAATTTTTGAGCATTTACTTTTTATAGTACTTTCTAGAAGTTTATAAAGCATTCTCTTTACCCTCTGCTCCTACAAAAAAAGATCTTCTAATTTTTTTTTCATTATTTTCAACAATTTAGCCCTTTTGAGGGACCTCAAGATGCTTTCGTTGGGCTACACAAATCCTACGTGCATCTAATTTTTTGAAGCATGACACACAATATAACAATGTTTTAAGATCATTAATTTTACTACATGACTCACATTGAACTGCGCAATAGCCCTATTCACCCCAATTTCAGCGTTTTTAATTCTACAAATGTAGATTTTGGAATCACTGACCACATATGGTGTTAGTAACTAACTCATTTGAACAAAAGACGTGTACCCACATTTGTTTTTGATGTTCCCAATACACTCTAATTTTTCCATTTGAACATCATATGAACTTGAGCTCATCAGAAACTTATGTGGTGCTATTCGCAGTGCTCATTTGATGTGCCTCAAGGAGTAACTTCACTTAAAAAATAAACAAAAATACTTCTAACTATTGTATTTCCTCATATCATATATCATTTTAAACAGAAATATTTTAACTCTAAAAAAATATAAAAATGTGAAAATCGATAATTTTTCGAAAATTCATGTGCCGGACATTCTTAACAATGTTAATTATTAATTTAGAATGAAAGTGTTTCACTCTCATTTGCTAACTGCAACCACATTAGAGTTGTACCTAGAGTTAAAATAAGTTGTCGATTTTACTATATGTGTCTCTTCCGTTATCTCTCTCACTGATGCAAACTTAGTTTAGCCACGACGTCACCAATACGCGACAGAACGAAGATAAAATCGTCTATTCTCGTTATCTTTTTGAGAACGAACGAAAGTTCTCAGATTACATTCCCTGGTATATCCACTCCAGGTAACTTGATGATCCTGGTCGATGTGATGTAATCTAAAGATAATTTTAAAAAATGAACTTGCCTTATCTTATATAAAAAAGGCAATCTAAAAAACTTCAGTTGTTTTTCATAATTCCCGACGCCTTACTAAGGACTTATCCTACAGAGTACTCTGCCGGAGCTACCTCACAAAAGCGTCCCTGGAGCCTATTAGATAATTCCTTAGAACATTATCCCCGGATCAAGTGACTCAGGTTTCACTTGATTTGGGGATAATTTTCCGAAATTTATTTATTAATTTAATTTTAATACTCATTATAAAAAATTAACTTTAATTAATAATCAATTTAATTTGATAATTTTTACTTTTTAATCTCAAATTTTACCCAACATTAATTGTATAGCGAGCAACCTCGGGGAATTTTTCTAGTGTGATTTCTAGGGCAAGTGATAGTTTCAAAAACTTCATTCATAGTCAAAGCTCTTTTTCAATTCTTACACTAGTTCACACTCTCCTATGTATATATATTATATTGTGTTCAAATTTTCAATCGTTATTAAAATACTTTTTATTCATCCACTCAAGTTCAAATACATTTTTTAAACTTGTGGTCGATGACACTTGATGTAAATAGTTTTTTTCAAATATTACTTCATTAATTAAATTTAACAGAAATAGAATAAATTAAATAGAAAAAAAATAATAATATTAGTCCAACACCATATATAAAAAGGAAAACCGGTCGTGAGTTGGATCCCACTGGGATGCTAATTTCTGAGAATGTGATTTCTTTTTACTATACTATTTATTGAATAATTAAATTTAATTAATGAATAAATAGTAACAAGCAAAAATAATAGTCCAACACCATATATAGAGAGGAAAATGGAAAAATGCAAGGAAAATAGCTTTTTATTTTGTCACTCAATATTATGATTCTATCATATATATATATATATATATATATACATATTCCTATTAATTTAATTATTTAATAAAAGTACTAAAATAAATTTCTTTGTTGACCTAATTAGGAATTGACTTAAAAATTGTTTTTATAATTCTTGTTTAAAATATGATCATGCTTCCAGTTTCATGTATGCTCTATTGGCTCGTGTTCCAAACCTCTATGGAATCAGTATTGTAAAAATTATTAAAGTTACACATAGACAAAATTAATATGTTAATGAATATTAGAAAAGTTAACTTTTAATTTTTTTAAATATCTATTGTTTTAACATCGAAAAATGTAGCTTTCGACGTTTTTCTACTCTGAACTTGGAGAAAAATTTCCAATTCTGATCACTCAAACAATAGGAGAACGCGCATTTTATAATCACCACCTAACTTTTGTTGTTAATAGATTGAACAATACTGAAATTTTTAGTTTTATTAAAATTAGTATAACACTTACGTGCTTTAATACAAAATAGATTAAAGTGTAGGTTATGATCCTGTTGGGAATTGTAGGCAATTTTAAAAAAGCTTATAATTATGTCTTTTTTTTTTCTAAATAAGATGAAGGTAAGAATTTTTTTCTTTGCTTTTATGTCAATAACACTCAAAGAGAATTCTCCTTTTATTAACACTAGACCAGCTGAGTTTCTTTTTCCGCTAAATTGAAATTCTCTCCCTCTTCAAATGTAGTGTATTATTACTACATATACATGAAGACAAGCAGATTTATGTTCTCATTTTTCAAATTCTCGTGTCTTACATTATGCCACCATCTTACATTTTGATGAATATATTTTGACGAAACGAAAGAATAGATGTTTCCTTCCTTCATTATCCGAGAGAAAAGAAAAGAAATGTCTCTCTCTCTCTCTCTCTCTCTCTCTCACTTAATACTACAAAAATATAGGCATTATTTTTATTCAGTTACTAGAAATCGGTACATACGGTTGTTCAATAAGAACATTTGCACGCGTTTGATTTTGTAAAATATAACCAAGATCTGAGAATGAAGACTGCATCCTGAATTGTTGTTATAATATTCTCAAAACTTCCATCCTAGACCACGGAAGTAAAAGAATGGTAAGATATCCAATTATTTTGTAATTTTTTTGTTGTTTAACCATCTTACCCTGAATGAGTTTAATTGATTTTAAGTTTTGATTATTCATTTTTTAAGTAGCTCCATTAGGTTTTTGTCATTACGATACCTTATATTCAAATATTTCTCATGTAGATTAATTTAGTCAGTTTATAGCTTTTTCGAATTTGAGGAATTTTTTTTCCTAAATAAAAAACAAAATCACATCTTACTTAAATGAGTCCAATTGATCCACCTCACTAATATGCATTGAAAAATAAATGATCATTTTTGGATAGTCTGTATTCTGAATAATGATGCATAATTCCAAATGAATATTTAATAAGATCGAAGGTAATTAACAAACTATTCAGTTTTCCTCTTTATATAGCAGATGTTTCTAATGGACCTAAAAACCAAGCTTTCACCAAAGACACTGAGAGAGAGTTATATTTATGTCGCACTATAAAGCTGCTCTTGGGCTGCTGACAACAGATCTCCCAATTTCAAGCCAATGTCAAGTGACGAAGACACCTGAGCTGGCACTCCCTCTCCTAACTTCCACACCAGACCAACAGAAAGACGCTTGAGCGTCGATATATTTAACGTGCATCAACCACCTCTGCACGGCAGGTCTTCAACGGCACAAGGCTTGAACTCTTGACATGCCAGCTACGAGTCCGCGACTACGGCAATTAGGCTTCTGTGGCCGCTAACACTAGACCAGGGGTGGGCAGACTTTTCCAGCGTACGGGCTACTTTTTTCAACGTGTTACGGTCCAAATCTGAAAATAGTTAATCCTGATGATCCAGATCAGGGCAATGGAACAAAATCATTAAATTATTGTATTGTCATCAGTCCTTGACAAGTGTGCAAAATTTCGAATTAATATGATTTTTTAAAGTGGATAAAAATTGAGTTCAAGTATTCCGTTACATACAAGTGGAGCTTTATAAAAGCGTGTTATCAAAAAGAGGTACTAGTTCAGAAATCATCCCTCGTCACATGACCATGGCTCAAAAGTACATGGTCCATTCAAGTTTTTTTTTTTTTTTAAATAACTTTTTTCTCAGTATAATTTTTTGCATATTTTATAGCTAATGAAACGCAACACACGCATTTCTACTATTTACCCTTAACTCCGAAATTATTTTAATTAAAAGTATCGTTTTTATTTTTAAAGATATTGCGATATTATGAAATTGTCAACAGTCAAAATTTGACATTTTCATGCACATATTGTGTGTTTCTAATACTTTAAAAAAAATTACATTTAATTATCGTTGCAAAAGCTACAGAGATTCTTTTTTGGTTCTGTATATTTAACAATGAGTGAACGCTACTTCTTTTCTTGGAATGTTGTGTCATAATATTTTTGTCATTACTGCTAAAAGAAATTATTACATGTTTTTTTTCTCTTTTACATCTACTGAGATGAAAATGTTCTTGCTACATTATTCGCATCATTTGTTGGAATCGATTCAGGTAAGTTCCAAATACCGTAATCGTTAAGATTTGATTTTTCCTCCATCTATTATAGGGCATTTCTAGGGGGAGGTAAACATTTTATTTCGAGAAATATGCCGTATTAAATTAGTTTGGGATTTCATCTTTCATACATCAAAATCAATTTTAAATAATGTTTCATATTTTTGAGGAAAAAAATTTTTGGCTTCAGAAGTTGATAGAGATGACTTTACCTTCACGTTTTTGTATGCTTGATAACTATATATAATGACTAACTATATCAATTATTCTCAATGCTATTTCAGTCATGTGCAACAGATAGGACTTATACTATCAGAGACAAAATTTCTGCTTTGTTATTCATTGAATTTTTTTTCCTTTCATTTCGATGTATGATTATAAAATTTTGCTTTTTCGCATCTTAATTAAAATAGGTAATATTTTTAAGTACCACTTAAAGCACGCATTCTATTTCCAACCTAAAAAATAGTAAATGGCTTTTTATGCAACTTCCTGTTGCTATTCTTTGAAGTTTGCAAGTCATTGCATATTAATCGTTCTCACTTTAAAAGTTAACATCTTAAAAAACATTTTACTCATTATTTTAGCATTTTAATATAATATTTCTTTTACTAGGCTCTCTTTCTCAAAGTTTGATTTACACTTCAAATGTCCAAAGCATTGTTCCCTTTATTAATTTTTTATTGTCTTTTAATGTTTAGATTAAAATAGCAGTTTTTCTCTGTTCTCCAGAGCAAAGAAAGGGGAACGAATTATTTGAATTACATTTGAATAAAGAAAATAATGTTCGTAATTCCTTTAATTCTGCGTAAAATTTTAAGATGCGAGATCAGAGCTAATATATTTTTTTTAATTCTAAATTCTTGAAATAACGCTATATAAAAACCATATTATATCCATTGTAAAATTGATAAAATTATTTTCAAATATCCAGGAGAAAAAATTTGCATGTTATTTTCGATTAGGGTTTGCAGCCCCGGGATACCGAAATCCCTGGATTAAAATAACTAACCCCGGGATTTAATTTTTGTCTGAATTATATTTTGAAATTTTTTTTTCAAAGTCTTGTGAATCTGGTATTACATTTATGTATCTTATTTACTTATTTTGTACTGTATACGTTTAATGTCAGTTTTCTTATGTGTTGAACCTTGAAGGGTTCAAGGCGGGTGTGTATGTTAAACAGTGGAATTTGATATCTTTTCTCTTATTTCCTTCTGTAACTTTCTCCCCATCGCGAGCAGGGTCAGAAAACGGACATTTATCCCACCTACAGGATGTTCGTTGTCAGCTAACTTGAAGGGAACAGAGGCAATTTGAATTTTTGGAAAATATATAGCTACAGGAGATGTTTTATTTTACTCTTCTGAATCTGCTCTCATTTTTGGTGCTTGCACTGATTTTGAAGTTATTTTTCTCAAGCACTTAATGCAATCTATAATTTTTAAAATCTTATTTTTATACTCTATTAAAACATTTTTAGTATTATTAATTAACAAAGGGCAAGAATCATAACGTTAGTCACTCAAAATCCTAACGATGTGAGGTTAAAGCTCGAAAGAGCTAAGCACTCTGGTCGCTCGAATTATATTTTACTCTTGAGTGAAGCTACTTGAGATTCAAATAAATTTTTGTGATCTCTAACATCAACAGACTCATTTTCGAATAAATTGGCCAGCTGGAGTTAGTCCAAATCAATCGTTTACATTTAGCTCGTATGAAATGGAAATAGGTAATTATGTTTTTAATATTGAATTATGACATATTTCTTAAGATATAAATTATTATGCAAATACTGTAGTACAATTTGAATAAGGCACAATTAATGTTGGAACCGTTCACTTTGAATATGGATCTTATGTATTTACCTTTCATTTAAGGAAATTCTATTTAAGTTAGGGTTTGGCAGCCCCGGATCCCGGTGTTTCTTCAATCCCGGGATTCAAATAACTAATTATGGGATTTAATTTTTGCCTAAATTATGCTTTGAAATTTTTTTCTTATTAAAATTTATATAGAGAGCCTCCACTTCCGAAACGAGACATTGCGCAACATTCATTGCTATTCACCAGTAATACAAAAAAATGTGACTCATTTGTTTGATGTATTTATAATAGATGTTGATTTTTCTTTTCTGAATCATCAATCAGGAATCATTTTTCTGAATTATCAGTTTAAGTCAATATAAAAGTTCCTTTTTTTTAGATTTCTCTCTCTCTCTCTCTCTCTCTTTTATATATCAAGAGATAAATTGAAAAAAATATTATTTTGTCACAAAAAGTAAATTCTTATAAGCTGTTATCGCTGTTTCGAACATCGAAAAGGTATTTCTTCAAAATTCTTTCTGAATATTTAAAGTTTGTGAATTAACTCGATTTTGCTTCGAAATATGGAGTGTACCAAAAATTATTGTTTTAGTACGAAATATCAAGAGTTTTTCTAGGGGCTGAGCATATACTTCGAATTAACGAGAGATTAGGTTTGAATTTGCGAGAGTCGACTGTATATTATCAATATTTCGAAGTAAAATCTGTGGTCGGTCAGAATACAACACGCGGTAATTCGAAGTGATATAATAAAACTCTCGACAATTCAAACACTCACTATCATGTAGAGTCCTGTAGCAGTTTGGAGCTCACATATTTTGTGTTGTATTATCTCTGCTTGCTCTCCTGTAACGTAGCCCCTTTGATGACCATCGGAATTGACCCCGATAACTCTGAGAAAAGATAAAGTGTCAGTAAACAAACTACTAAATATTTTCCTTCAAAATCCTATAGATGCTGATATTTTTCAAACGTCATTTATTCTAGAAAAATCAGTTTAAAAAGTTAGATTGAATGCCAAAAAACAAAAAAAGATGATAGATTTTTTTTCCTCAAAAAATATTAATTATATACAGTATGTATTCTTTTAATACATAAATATATTCATTTAATGCATAAATGTATTCTTTTAGTACAGAACTTTTAAATTCTGTTTAATATTTATACTGTCTAATATGTACTTTTTAAAAATATTTTAAAATAACTTTATACATATATATGTACAATTGTGTGTGTGTTGTTTTATTACATAGTTTCAAATTTAAATGTGTTAGAAAAATTTTCACTTCATGTATTTTGGGAGTTTTTTCCTACCCTCTTAATTATTCGAACTCTTGATAATTCGAAGTTTTTCATTGGCCCCTTCAACTTCGAATTTTCGAGAATCGACTGTACTTCGAATTAGCGAGAGGTTCGTATTATCGAAAGTTTAAACAAGAGTCGACTGTATATATATTCAAATCTCTAATAAAGCAGAATCATAGCACAAATCCCAGACAAAATTTCACTTAAAGTAACTACATTCAAGATTTTAATAAAAATCTTCTATTGTCTATCCAGGAATCACGACAAATTTTACACAAAGTAGGGGTCAGAGGGGGTCAGAAAAGAAAAAAAATCTTGCGCTCTACAGCCAAAATTAAGACGGCTCCTAATATCAGTACAGATGCATGAAACAACATGAAAACTAAATTGTTATAACAAATTTGGCTTTTATGTTATTAGAAAGACCATATCAATTAGTCAAACAGAAAAATTAAATAAATTATCAATTAGTTCAACCAATTAATAAATATAGCATCTATGAGTTAGGTCAATCAAACAGGAAAGCATATAGTTAAAGGATAAATGATTATTTAGCAATATAAATTGAAATTGAATAGTTTACTTTTAAGATTCTTTTCCAAGATTTTTTTTTTACATGCCTATATTTGTAGAAAAAATCGAACAAATGAAATATTTTTTTTCCTTACTCATATAGATATTTTTAAAATTGTGTAATCGAATATAAATTGAAATTAAAGTTTACACTTTTTTACATGTTTTTTTAAATTTACCGTTTTTAAAGACAATAAAAATGTATTTACTAGTTAAATGGTCATATTTTTAGAATTCTTTATTAAAAATTTGAATTCCTTTATTTTAACAGCATTTTCCTAAGGAATTGAACAAAAGATCTCGTCTTTGGAATCGTAAGTGTTCAGAAGCACTTCACATGTGGTATGCATAAAAAGCATTTCTAAAAGTTGATACAGTCAACTCTCGGTAATTCAAACCTTCGATAATATGAACCTCTCGCTAATTCGAAGAATATGCTCGGCCCCTAGAAAAACTCTTGATATTTAGAACTAAAACAATACGTATTGGTACACTCAATATTTCAAAGTAAAATCTGTAGCTGGCCAGACTAGAACATGCAATAATTCGAAGAGATTTAATCAAACTCTTGGCAGTTCAAACACTCACTATCATGTAGAGTCTTGTAACAAACTGGTTGGAGCTTAATATGTTTTGTGTTATTTTGTCCTGCTTGTCTCCCTTGTAACGTATCCTCTTTGCTGACCATCAGAGATACTCCGAAGCTAAAGTGTCCCCCCCCCCCAACTAGGCAACTTTTCTCTTCAAATCAAGTTGATGCGGACCTTTTTCAAGCGTCATTTTTTCTGGAAAAATCTATTGACAAAGATTGAATGCCATAAAACAAAAATAAGAAAACAGATTTTTTCGTCAAAAAAAAATTAATTGTATACAGTATGTATTCTCTTAATACATAAGTGAATTCTTTTAGTACAGGACTTTTAACTTCCGTTTAATATTTATACTGTCTAAAATGTAGTTTTTAAAAATACTTTAAAATAACTTTATACATATGCATAATTGTTGTTTTATTACATAGTTTCAAATTTAAATGTGTAAGGAAAAAATTTTTCTTCCAGTATTTTGGGTGTTTTTTTCTACCCTCTTGATAATTCGAAGTTTTTCATTGGTCCCTTCAACTTCGAATTATCGAGAGTCGACTGTAGTATGAATTTATACGGAAATCTTCAGATCTACTTTTGAATATTTGTAAATCATATGAAGTAAGCTAATTTTTTCTGTCTTAAAAATCCAAGGTTATGTTTAACAAACAAGAATAAAAACTTGACAGACAAATCAAATTGAAGTTTAATAGGTTCAAAGCTATAATGTAGATGCAGCGAAAATATGATAAGATGAAGAATGAAACTTTTCATTAAGTGTGAAAGGACGAATAGGGAGCAATGTCATCTTTTTTTAAAGAGGAAGTCCCATTTCATCATCTGTGTTTTATGAAAATATAAACACAGTTATTGAAAACATGCATTTCCCTTCTTTGACGTTTTTGATCGAAAGGGAAAGTTTTTCATCCATTTAAATACAACGCACGTAAGTAAACCTTAATATATTATTCAAAAATATACACAATTCTTTTCTTATCCGTAGCAGATTGTTTTTTAAGTTATTAGTGTTTTAACATTTTTATGTTTAAGGAACGAAAAATAGGTGCATACTTTTTTCGGACGGTGTTTAGTGCATTGTTTGAAAATATGTATTTGCATATATTTTCTCTAAATTCATTGTAATATTATTTTCTAATGTTATTGTCAATTTAATATCTTTATATATAAAATATACGTGTCACAGTGTTTGTCCGCGATGAACTCCGAAACTACTCAACCGATCATAATATAATTTTGCATACTGTGTGTCATTTCGTCCAACTTAAAGATAGGATGGTTATTATTTCAATTAATCACGCCATGATTTTTTTTATTGCCGGAAATGTGAAGAATCCGGAAAAAACGTTGCCAGATTCCGGTAAGGGATGCTCATGTGTGTGTGGAAGCAGATATTGCAACAGAGGCAGAAAGTTTTCGGTACTCTCGACGTTTTTTTTAACAGCCATCCGATTTTTGTTTTTTAAATCAGACAAAAAACAAAACGGAATCGGAAAGATCACATCTTTCGCCACGATACGGTATAATTTTTTTTGCAAAATAATGATATTTTCTATTAAATAATCTACAAAATAAGATTTTCTTAAAAATGAGTTGAAACTGGTGCGTTTTTATGAAATTTTTTTCTAAATCGTTGCGTATGAATTTATTTTCGTGTTATTAAAACGATATTTTACAAGCTTTTATTTAACTTACAATGTATGTATGTATGTAATTTGTTGGGTGGAATCTTGCAACTCAATTTTGAAGCTGATATCTTCACCCTATTGAGCTGAAATTTTGTACACACGTTTAGTTTGGATGACAATGCATGTTTTGACCATTTATATTCCGATATTGCAATTAATTAAAAAGATATTAATTAAAAACATTTAACTAGTTTTGGGCGCAGACTTTGATATATCTGCATTGTTGTAATAATGTTATTTTTACAACAATGACAAAAGTTGGCGTCGAAAATCGGTTTTCAGCCAAACTGAAATTTCATAACGTTGCGCTATTCACTGTATTTATTAACTTTGTCTAAAAAATAATTAAATTTCTACAAAGTAAAAATAATCTAATTTCTGCAACGTGTGCAATTTTTTTACAAATTTCTATCTATTTTCTTGGATTTAAATTCAAAACAAAAAAAGTAGAGCTATTTTTCAAGTAGATTGGTACATTGTATACCTTTCTCAACGCTGCCAAGTTAAACTGAGATGGAGTATTGTAGAAATTCTTTAAAAAAATTTATCTAACTTTAATCTATGAAACTCAGACAAAAAATAATTACAGAATTGGAAGGATCATTTTTTTTTTATATATCTTACCCATCAAAAAGGAATCCGCTAGGAAAACAATAAGAGAAAAATATTATCCAGAAATGCAATGTATTTTCAATTAAAAATAATTTTATATTAAAATAAATGAATTTTTTAAAGAAATTTTCTAATTTTAAGCCTACAAGTAATTTAAATATACCTCATTTTATCGCCAGTTTTCTAAACACACACTACGACATGTGTCCTTAAATTTAATTACAAATAGTATCTGTTAATTTTATTTGAGTTTTTTTTTTGTTTGAAAAATTACGGCAATTTTGTTTTTCTAGATGAGTTAGGTACATTGTAAAACCAGCTCATGGTTATTGATATCCATAAAATGTGCCAAAAGAGAATAATTTGCAAATAAGGAGATTTTAAAAATAAGGAGAGAAAAAAAAATCGAATCTGAGAAGAAAATTTCGTTAAATAGGAAATGCACTTCGCTATTTGGAGTTATTTTACAAAGAAAAGAGTAATATGTGCTTGGGTCCAGGAAAAAGTTCTTAAAATAGAGAAATTCCCAAAATAGAGGTTCGTTACATGGAGGTTTGACTGTATAAAAATAATACGATGGTTAATTATTTTTTCAAAATCAGTTTCTAAAGATGACCTGAGCAATTAAAAAAATAGATTCTTACGTAGAAGATATCCAATGTCCAGCAAAATATTATCATTAGTTGAGAAAACTTTCTAACAACATGCGTTTTGAATTTTAAGCATTTTATTGATTAATACAAATATTTAAATGCCTTTTGAAGTTTTTTAACAAATAACTAGATTTTTCTTCTAATATGTTAGAGAAATATATCCTTACCTTCAAAATATTTCAAATAAATAATATATTCTTTAAGATTTTTCAAAAAATAGTCAAAATTTTAATTAAACATCTAATAACTTCGTCATTTATTAAGATAATTCACGAAACCTTTTTTTCGTGTGTAGAACAATATTACCCAAGATCTGCACGAAGATTGACAAAATTACGGATTTAAAAAAATTGTGTTTTTCGTCAAATACCCTTTTTGCGAGAATTGATTCAGCTAAATCAGGGATGGTGAACCAGCGTTGAATGAGTTGAACAGGCTGAGAAACCTGTCCAGTGATAACTAAAAAGTAAAAAATAAATTAAAAATAAAAAAAAAACTTTTTTAAGAACAAGCTTTTATTTAAACGCTCTAAAAAGAATAAAATAAACTTTTCCTTCAAAACTTATTTTACTGTCAACTTATAACGTCATTACACAATTTATATGATATAAAAGCTTGTCGCGAGATTTACCTGTGTAGATAAACAAGTAAAATAAATAACTTGACCTCAATGATTTTAATTTTTAAAAATTCAAACTAAGTAAATACGAGTACTTAAATCTCGCGACAAGCTTTTATATCATATAAATTGTATAATGACGTTATAAGTTGACAGTAAAATAAGTTTTGAAGGAAAAGTTTATTTTATTCTTTTTAGAGCGTTTAAATAAAAGCTTGTTCTTAAAAAAGTTTTTTTTATTTTTATTTACTGAATAATGTCATGCTTTTTTCTTTTTGAATCAGTCATTTAAAAAATAAAATGCCAAAAACTCTTTTCCACGATTTTTTAAAAAAATACTCAAAATTTTAACTTAACATTAAATAACTTCGTCATTTATTAAAATTATCGTACGAAACTTTTTTACGTTTGTAGAATTATGTTATCCAACTACTGTGCGAAGATTGAAAAAATTACTTAAAAATTACGGATTTTAAAATTTTTTGTGATTTTCGTAAATTACCGTTTTTGCGAGAAATAATTTAAACAGTCTTTTTGTACATTTTTATTTTAAATACTTTGTTTTTGCAATTAATGTGTGAAATTTCAAAACTTTAACGTGAAAGTTAAGCCCTCTAAAAAAATGAAAACTTAAAAAAAAAATTCTCAATTGCGTCAAGGTTGCGTTAGCTTTCTGTTTGGAAGACGGGAAAGGTTGAGGAGTTTGAGTCTTTGGCTGCGTAGTAAAAAGGGAACTGATAACACGGGATGCTCATTCATACAATGCATCACAACCGATAGTTTTTTTTTTATTCTTAAAGATTGATTTATTGAAGAACAGTAGAATATAAGAAAAAATATCATAAAAAAATATAAGGAAATATTCTTAAATATATTTGTATCACATAGTATTATTTTCTTTTTGAATTTTATACTGTGAAATAAATCAATATCGTTGCGTTTAAATAAAAATTATTTTTAAAACTTTATTATCAGTGATTTAAAAAATAAAAAGCCAAAAACTTTTTTGAACAAACTTTAATAGAACACTCAAAATACTTAATAATTTCTTCTTTTATAAAGATAATTGCATGAAATTTTTTTCCCGTGTGTCGAACATTTCAAAAAATCCTCACAATTTTACTTCAAGATTTAAAATAGTAGTGAAATTTTGTAATTTGAAAAATTTCTACTTTTTTGTCTTTTTTCAACATACAACTATTTTTAAAAAGGCTACATTTTCGTTTCCGGAACTAAAAAATTGCAACGAAAGAATTGAAAAGTGAGTGAGTGATTTATAAATTCGCAGTGTTCGCCTATTCGAGGGTTTTTGGCGACGGACCTCGAAATTTTAAACCATGGTCAAGTGACGAGGACGACACCTGAGCTTTCACCCATCTCTCCTAATTACCACACCACACCAACGCAAGAACAAATTTCGAAAAGGGAGTTTTAATGACAGTTAAGGAAATCACTCGCATCGCACATACACACACCTAAGTGCTACCTGAAGGAAACAGGACATTCCCATGGGGATAAGGTTATTCACTCGGTAAAAGCCCGTGCAACGCCGGGCTAAGCGAAAAGGAAAGAAACAAAGAAGTAAAAGTAATTTCGAAAAATTATATTGGAAGTGCTGATTTTGTGAAGAGAAGGGAAAATGTGTTAAACGAGAAAACCATTGATACGCACTCACGGCTCTTGTACTCACATCGTACGCGTCACACCCACACAAAAGTGCTGGTGTCAGAAAGAAAGGTGGAAATTAACATGGGGATTAAGTTATACCCTCGGTAAAGGCCCGTGCAACGTCGGGCCGGATCAGCTAGTATATATATATATACTGTCGATTCTCGCTAATTCGAAGTATATGCTCAGCCCCTTGAAAAACTTTTGATATTTCGAAATAAAACAATACGTTTTGGTACACTAAATATGTCGAAGTAAAATCTGTGGCCGGCCAGAATACAACACGCGACAGTTAGAAGTGATCTGATAAAACTCTCGACAATTCAAATACTCACTATCTTATAGAGTCCTGTAACAAACAGGTCGGAGCTTACATGTTTTATGTTGCATTGTCTGTGCTTGTCTCCCTTGTAACGTAGCCCCTTTGTTGACCATCGGAGTTGACTCCGATAACTCTGACAGAATCTAAATGTTACTAAAGAAACTACGCACCTTTTTCCTTCAAATCATGTCGATGCAGACGTTTGTCAGCTTCATTTATTCTAGAAAAATCTATTGACAAATTTAGATTGAATGCTACAAAACAAAAAGAGAAAATAGATTTTTCGGTAAAAAAATCAGTTACGTGCTTACTTTTAATAGTTACTTTTACTTACTTTTAATGGTTACGTTAAATACTTTTAATAGTTGTTTTTATTATATAAATGTATTCTTTGAATACAGGACTTTAAACTTTTGTCTAATATTTATACTGTATGTAATATTTACTTTTTAAATAAATACTTTAAAATAATCTTATACATATGTACATTGTTTATTGATATCTAAGCCCTAGCATTCAGAATTCGATTATATTGAAATACATAAGTATAACTGTAACTCTCGACTCTTGATATAAAAAAGACAGTACTTCTAATTTGTATTTTCTAAAATTTTAAAAATTGAAGTATAGAATGATGTTTGCACTTTTGTAACCCTATAACCAAGTGGATTTCCGCATAACCAATTCTTTTGGTGGATCTCTACTCCGTAAAATAAACACGCGAGACAAATTTTAAGTCTAAGTCTAATAGAGTAAAAACGAAGTTTTTATTATCAATATCTTCCGTAATTCCGTTGAGAGTCGTCCTCCAATATAACTGTTCTTAGCGGATTTCAATTTTAAAAAAGGAAAATGCGAATCAAATTCCACTATTATAGTCCTTGGAGTTCGAAAAAGGAATTTTTTTGTGTCAATACACCCTAGTAGCCCCCTGTTCCGCCAGGAGTTGACTCCCTAAAATACATTCTTAGTAGATCCCTGTTCAAAAAAAGAAACATGCTTAACCAATTTTAAGTATAAGGGTCTAACAATTCAAAAACGGGAATTTTTTTTCTGTAACTCCCCGTGACCCCTCGCAACCCTTTTTGGGGGTCGATTTTCGTTTTAATGTTCGTTTTAATGGAACTCTGTTCCATGAAAGGAACATGCCCACCAATTTTCAAGCAGGTAGGTATAATAGGTTAAAAACAGAAATATTTATCTATTACTCCCCTTAATCCCCCAAAATGAAACTTGTGGTTTGATTTTCGCGAAACCCATTTTGTAGCGGTTCTCTATTCTGCGAAAGAATATTTTTACCAAATTTCAAGACTGTACGTCTAATAGATAATGATAAATGAGGATAATACTATACGCCCTACCCCGCAAGCCACTTGGGTCTTTCACAAACCCATTTTAGGAAATGTACTGTATAAAAGAAATCTCTTACAAATTGAAGACTGTGAGTCTAATAAATAAAAATGAAAAAATTATCTAAACCCCTTTTAGCCCCCTCAACGCCACCTGGGGTCGATTTTCACAAAACACATTATATTAGTGGATCTTTACTACTTGAAAGGATTCTGCTTATCATATTTCAAGACTGTACTTCTGGTAGTTTAAAAATGGAAATAATTATCTATAACGCTCCTTAAGCCCCGTAACGCCACTTGGGAGTCGATTTCAACGAAACTCATTTTGTAGGGGATCTCTACCCTATAAAAGGAATCTACTTACCAAATTTCAAGACTGTACATCTAAAAGCTTAAAAATCGGAATTTATAAAGCCCTTACCCCCCCCCCCCCCGCAACATCCCTTGGGTTAATTTTCCCCAAACCCATTTTGTAGCGGATATTTACTCTATGAAAGAAACATCCCTACTAATTTCCAAGGCAGGTAGGTCAAGTAGTTTAAAAACGGGAATATTTATCTATTACGCCCTTAACCCCCGCAACGCCACTTGGGGGGCTATTTTCACAAAATCCATTTTGTAGCTGAACTCTACTCTGTGAAAGTAATTTATTTATCAAATTTAAAGACAGTACGTCAAATAGTTTAAAAATTCAAAAATAATTATAATATAAAAATAATTATAATAATTAAAAATATAAAAATAATTATAATCTATAACGCCCCCTAACCCCCCTCCAATGCAACTTGGGGGGGGGTCTATTTTTACGAAACTCATTTTGTAGCAGATCTCTACTCTATGAAAGGAATCTGCTTACCAAATTTCAAGAGTGTGCGTTTAATAGTTTAAAATATTAATGATTATTTATATCTCTCCTTAACCCCCGCAACACCCTTGGGCGTCAATTTCCCAAAACCCGTTTTGTAGCGGATATTTACTCCATGAAGGAAACATGCCTACCAATTTTCAAGCAGGTAGGTCAAGTAGTTTAAAAACGGAAATATTTATCTATTACGCCCCTTACTCCCCGCTACGCCACTTGGCGGGCTATTTTCACAAAACCCATCCTGTAGCTGATCTCTACTCTATGAAAGGAATCTTTTTATCAAATTTAAAGACTGTGCATCTAATAGTTTAAAAATGGAAATAATTATCTATAACGCCCCTAAGGCTCGCAACACCCCTTGGGGGTCGATTTTCACCAAACTCCTTTTGTAGCTGATCTCTACTCAATGAAAGGAATCCGCTTACCCAATTTCAAGATTGTACATCAAGTAACTTAAAATGGAAACAATTATTTATAACGCCCCTTGCGATTCGAATTTCTCAAAATCCGTTCTTAGCTGATCTCTACTCCATGAAAGGAACATGTCTACCAAATTTCAAGTCTGTAGGTCGAATAGTTCCGGAGATATCGTGATTAGTCAGTCAGTCAATGAGTGAGTCGCTCTTTTTTTAAAAAATTAATTATACAATTATTCAAAAAATGTGGCGGTACATGTTTTATAAAATTAATATTTTATTTTATATTAGTATCACTGAGTTTGTTGGTAGGTCCTTTCATATCCAATAAACTTTTTATCAATATTTAAGGTTTCTAAATGTATATTTATAGACTTACTTATTTTATATTATTTTACTAATTTTACCTTTATGTACTACTAATACTGCCTTTGTATTGGCGGGAAATATTAACTTGATGTTATGTTTATGAGGTAAGTTTTATCATCTTCTTCTAGTTTTTATTACAACGCCTTTAACTCTTTTCTAGTAAGTAGACTATTAAATTTTATTGTTATATATTATTAACTAGTATTAGTGTATTTTATTTGGTAATACTTAACATATGTATAATGCTTCTTCTTTTCTTTATGGCCCAGTGTATAGACAAATTACAGATGAAAGTTGGCTGGTCACAAAACATTGTTTAAACCTGCAATCTTGGTTCCTAAGGCCAAGAATTTGCTATTGTACTACTGTGGCTAATACATTTCTGTTTCGACTAGTTATATACTTAGGTTTATTTGTATATATTATTTTGGATTATACACATATAATCATTAATACTTACTTATGAGCATATATAGACGTACAGAAATATGTAAATTTACGATTATTGAAGTAAAGGTTGATATTTTGTCACTTTGTATTTGTGTGTATGTTTTGTATTTGTGTGTGTGTTAACGATCTCACAATGTTATAATATTATTTGTTAGAATTGTATGGTATTTAAAATATTAACTTATTTCTCTAACGGGATATTTTTAACTCTCTTTACTTTAAATATGACTTCAACTATACATGAATAAAAAAAACAATACATTTTTTAAAATTATTATTTTAAATACCTTCTCCCCTCCGAGTTAATTATGATTCAAAAATATGAGGTCGGTCGCTAATAACATAGTGTTTCTCCGAACCCAGTTGAGAAACTATCAGTCTGTCTTGACTCCAGTTGTATTTTCCGAAAAAATTGTGCTTTATCTGGGAATAACTTTGTGTGTGTGAGAGTGTTAGTTACAACACGTAGTATTGAAAGCTTAACATCTTTCAAAGTTTTCAGTTTCTTTTCCTCTTCAAATGATGACTAAATTCGAATGTTGGCTGAAGACTGTGTCACTTGCTACGATATAATTCCCTTTCAACTTTTATGTTTGAATTTTAGAGCAGCTGAGATAGAGCTTTAAATAAAAAAACGCATTTAAGAGTGAAAAATCTCGAATTTTATTTTTACTCAGACAGCAAGTTTTGAGGCGATTGATATAACCTGAAGGTGGCTTACTGCCATTTAACTATAGCATTCAAGGCAAAATAATAAAGCTTAAAATTTATTTTTATGTATACATATATAGTGCTAAAGTAATAGCGAGGAAGAAAAGCTGTGCCACTGAAATTTCTTACAGTGAATGGATTACAAACTTTTCCAGAAGACATCGCTGTAAATTTTGGACATTGGATTCAATATTGTCTTAAAAATTATTACAAATTTATGTGCCTACGTAAAAAAATTAAATCTTGGTGAGTGCTGCAAATTTTACTATAAATTTCAAGAATTTTTAATGTATATTTTACTGATAAATATTTTTGATATTTTTAAAATTAGATATTATATCAATTCAGTAAAACTTTTCGTATGCCGTAAATTTGTTAGTATCGAAATTTTAAAACTTTGTTTCGAACACTTTATTCTGTATACATAGTTTAATTATATTATTATTATGTATAGTTTATTTTTCTACATAGTTATATTTCTTTTACTACGATGAAAAAAGGAGACAGTATCATTGGGCTTGCTTATTGCAATATATTTTTTATATTACTGAATTTTAAGTTCGTTTTTTGCAGTGCTAGGCTTAACGTCACAATGCTTCAAAAAGTCAGCACTTGAGTTTTTATATCCTAAGATCTGTGGATGTGAAAGATATACGCTATGTTTGTTAACTGTTCCATGTTTTTCTTATTTTCAAAAAACCATTTCCAAAAAAAAATCCGTTAAAAATAACCATATTAAATAAAACTACAAGAAAATTAATTACATATTTAGAACAAAAAAAAAAAAAAATTTTTTTACCTAATAATAAAAACTTAATAATAAATACGTATTTTGAGGATTATTGTTTTGGGTAATGTAAGAACTCGTCATTATTAGGTTAATTTTCGAAATAAAATATTTGGCAAAATATTTTTTAGCAAATTAATTTTGCGTTTTCTTGTAGCGATTAATGTACGACTTGATGCCATCATGTCTTATGATTGTGACTTTGGGGAACAATGGATTTTTAACGCGCTTTTATAAGTTTCACTTGTATGTAACGGAATCTTGCAACTCGATTTTCACCCACTTAAAAAGGTCAAATTAATTCGAAATTTTGCACACTTGTCAAGGACCGATGACAATGCAATAATTTCATAATTTTGTTCCATTGTCCTCATCAGGATCGTCAGGAATCACGATAATCAGATTTGGCGACAATTCCATATACCTCTTCCAGATTTGGCAATTTATTGCACATACAATTTTCAGATTTGGCGACTAATTCGATATCCCATTTCAGATTTGGCGACTAATTCCAGATTTGGCGACTAATTCCAGATTTAGCGACTAATTCCAGATTTAGCGACTAAAAGAAAAAGGTGTAACCCTACAGCGAGTGTTTTAATTAATACACTTGTGGTTTATAAAAATAAAACCAAAAAAAAAGTGTTCTGTATGTGAGAAAGCGGTGGGTGGGTGTGTGTTATCAATTTCTTACTCTAATATAAACATTTTTCTGAAAATAAAAAAGGGCTCGTGATGTGAAAAAAATAATTTATGTTCTAACTGCTAAATATTTTTTAATTTTTATAAGGCAATAGGTTTAGAAGTGATGCTACGAATTAACATTATAGCAATATGTTTAAAAAGGTGAGAATACGATTGACACTTAATATTACCATGTTTTTTATTAACTCGCTTTCTTTAATGTCTGTCCGGGTGGAATTTTGTAATTGATTTTAAACTGTGTGACTTTCCGATGAGCTGGAGACTTGAAATTTGGACCATATCTCAGAAGTGGATGACAATGCATGAAAATGTGGGGGGGGGGAAAAACGAAAAGGAGGAATTTTATACTTTTTAGTCCGTTATAAAAACATGGTACATTAAAATTTTTTTTAATTCCAACCTTTTTTTTTCTTACCACACATTTTATTTGTTTGACCTGTTCTTTTGAGACGGAATCTAATATAACGATACTGGACTCATCCGAGGCCCCGTAAACAGAGAGAATAAATACACTTCAGACCCTTTAATTAAAATCCATTGAAGAGCAATACTTATTCCAGCCGCCACGTAATTCTAACTCCAAATATCAAACTCAAGGATAAATTCAACAATGAATAAATGACAGTTGAAAAAACTAAAAAACACGTTTTTATTGTAGATCGAACTAAAAAATGAAAAATAAATTATATTTTAAAAAAACTAAAGAACACGCTTTTATATTGAGTGGAACTAAAAAGTAAAAAAATAATTCTTAATATAAGAATAAAATGATGAACGAGAAAATTAATGTCATTGGGGTAAAAGCGTAGGGTGCAATTTCGGAATTGAAAGAAGAAAACTACAACAATTGATATATTTATAGAACACCCCACGATTTTACCCCAATGACATTAATTTTCTCGTTCATCATTTTATTCTTATATTAAGAATTATTTTTTTACTTTTTATTTCCATTCAGTATAAAAGCGTGTTCTTTAGTTTTTTTAAAATTATAATTTATTTATCGGACAGCCGCAGTGCATCACAACATCTTAGTGGCTGGTCCTCTACAAATGATGAAACCAGAGTATCAGTTCTGCTCAAACTGAGGAAGATTTCTCAAATCCCCGATGTCCACTTCCAATGGATCGCATCACATGTTATCGTTAGTGGTAATTAGGTCGCTGATAAACTGGCAAAAGTGGTTAGAGAGAAACAAACGGCTACTGGCTCTTCGCATACCTATCTATACTCAAATGAAAGATCTAAACTCAATAAAATATGGCGTATTCCACCTACGCTCCAATGGTACACAGGAATATCCCCTGGCTTTATGCTGGAAATCAAATGTGACCATGGCTCCCAGACTGCTTTGTCTAGACCAGTGGTTCCCAAAGTCCCCTAGAGATACCCGATATTACTCAGGGGGTCCATGGAAAATTAAATTGATTTGGGGGTCCCTGAACAACGTCAAGGGGTCGGCGCAAAGTTGAATATAAAAATTAAAAAAATTTTGATCCATTTTTATTTTTGTAAAAATTTTAATAAATAACAATAATTTACTTGGATACTTCCGACTAGGTGTTAAACCCTTTTGAGCGTGGACTAACTCTCAGATCCCAAACACAGATAAATCCATACTAATACAGGAGCATCTTATTGAAATTTTCAGAAATGAGGGACTTAAACCAATGTTTAAACAAGGATACCACAAATTCTGGTTTCAAAAACAGATCCTAATTTTATATCTGGCATTATGAGTTATTGTACAGAAGTTGTTGGATTACTTTTCCATCTTCTAATTTGGTAGAACGGGGATTCAGTGCCGTAAAAAACCTCATCACAAAAAAAGAAACTGACCAAAAACTATTGCTCGTGGGACTCACAAACATTAGACTGATATAAATACACTTATAGCATCTCATCATAGAAGTTGTTGATTACTTTTCCGTCTTGCAATTTGGTATAACGGGGATTCAGTGCCGTAAAAAACTTCATCACAAAAAAGAAACCGACTAAAAACTATTGCTCGTGGGACTCACAAACATTAGACTGATATAAATACACTTATAGCATCTCATCAAGCACACTTATGCGCTTATAGCATCCAAGACATTTTTTTTAAACAAAAGTTATAGATTTCAATAAATAAATATTCAGCCATTTTTTTTTAATTTGTAATTTTTACATTATGCATTTATGTAGCTTTTTCACTTGGAGGTCCTTGAAAATTGACTATAAAAAAGGGGTCAGTGGGCAAGTTTTGACTATAAAAAGTGTCCATGAGTTAAAAAAGTTTGGGGATCACTGGGGTATATACTAACAAGTGACCACCTTAAATGTCTTACCTTTGATAATGTGGCAGAAAAATCCACCCAATTTGTAAAAAATTCTGTGACCTTCCATCTTTGCCGGATTACATTCTGGGTTGCATCAGACTTTCTAAGGGGGGGGGGGAGGAGGACTTAACACATCCAATCCCCTTAATATTATAGATTTTTTGGAGGTCAACAATCTTCTGGAGCAGAACTAAAGTGTAAGATCTTTCAAGGTTAAGCAATAACAACATATTAGCTTAAATAAATCGTTTGTTAATACTTTCTAATTGATAACTGTTTCCGTATCTGAGAGATTTTTAAAATAGAATTTACAAAAAAGGATACATTCACAGTTCAAGTTTTGTCTTGCCGTTTGTAGTTATGGTTGTTTAATCTGCATCTTGTTGCAATAATACTTGTAAGACAAAGGATATG